>JAJMKZ010000003.1:31301-75079 GCA_030564005.1 Ruyongia tratensis | reverse complement strand
TACAAAATAGTTTACTAACTTTCTTTAGGGTACTCGTGACCGTTCACCACGCAGAGATCGTGGTTATACTAGAGATAGATCACCAAATCGTTCCAGCTATTATGATAGAGGATATGATAGAGAAAGGGACTATAGAAGAAGAGACGGAAGAGATAGTCATTCCTCATATTCAAGATCAAATAGATCCTACCGTGATTCAGAACGTCCATTAAAGTCAGATAGAAATTATGAAAACAGTATATTTGTTGGAAATATTCCATATACTTGTGAATGGTATGATTTAAAAGATCACTTTCAAAAAGCAGGTAAAGTTATTCGTGCTGATATTGTAACTGGTAATGGACGCCACAGAGGTATGGGAACAGTTGAATTTTCATCAAAAGAAGAAGTTAACAGAGCTATCAAAGAATTTGATCATACACCATTTATGGACCGTGAAATATTTGTAAGACAAGATAATCCACCTCCTTCAGGAGGATCTTCTTCACAAAGAGATAGACATTCTGACTATAGAGAAAGATCATTTCGTTCAAGCTATGATAGACCACAGGGTTCTTTTAGAGACACAAGATATGAAAGAAGAGATAATAACCCATTTTCTAATAAACCTTCAGGTCCAGTGTATGAAGTTTTTGTTGGAAATCTTCCATTCTCAATCAACTGGCAAGCTCTCAAAGATATGTTTAAAGAAATTGGACCTGTAAAACATGCTGATATCAGACTTGATGAACGTGGTCGCTCTAAAGGTTTTGGATTAGTTTTCTTTGAAAATGGAGAAAGCGTTCAAAGGGCTATAGAAACTTTTGATGGAACAGAGGTCGAAGGCAGACGAATTGATGTAAGAGAAGGTAAGGCAAATCATACTTCAGAGCGCACTCCAGCTGCACCATTACCATCTAAAAACAGTGAATTTACTGAAGGTGTAACTGCAAATGGTGAAAAGTCAAATCTAATTTTTGTTGGAAATATGCCATTTTCAACTACTAATGAAGACCTTTTTGAATTATTCCAAACTGTTGGTCCTGTTGTAAAGGCTGAAATAAAATATGGAGAAGATGGCAGATCATCTGGGTCTGCTGTTGTTGAATTTGAAACAGATAATTTAGCAGAGGAAGCAATTTCTAGCTTAAACAGATATGAATATGGTGGACGTCAACTTGAGATTTCTTATGCATCAAAACCATAAAGAAGAAAGAAAAGTGATTTTTGTATATGTTCTGTAATATAATAACCTAATAACGTTTAGAATAAGCTTAGTAGTACTAATTCTTTGTTCGACTTTAACGCCCATAAAAAATAACAATCGATAGTAAATTCTATGAATTGCTTTCTGTACTCCATACTACTTTGTCCACAGTCCTAACCTGGTGAACAATACTTTATAAATTATTTAAACTCTTGAAAATAAAAAAATCATTTAAGTAACATACAAAACAAAGTATGAGCAAAATCGTAGTGTTTTGCTAAGGAAAGCGAATTGCTTTGAGAAATAAAATGAAGAATTAAAAGTGAATCAAGAATGGAGAGCTTCGATTCTCCTACCCAAAACTAATAATAGCATTGCTTTTCTTTAAATTTTCCTCCAAAGTCAGAGTTGAAGTAAAAGTTGAGTAACAGAGCACATTGTAGTTATAATTCGTCATGTACTAATCATGTTGCGTTTAAATCTTCAAGCAGATCAACAGTTAAATCACCAGAGCCAAGTCGATCGATATTGCTGCTACAGATGTGTGTTATTGGTTACTTGAAGAGATGAAATCTCACTTGATTATTCTTATATTCTTATATTCTTATATACTTGTATAGTAGGCCCTTTTAACATAATAGACATGGTATCATTCACATCTCATTGCTACTATGCAAATCTTATAGGAAACGCTTCCTCTAAGTATTTGTTGAAAATTGGTATACAGTAGATTAAGAAATCAAACTTTAGACTACCAAATATGTGTAATAAGATTCTATATACAAATCCCAATAGAGAAACTATATTTATACGTAGTAGTATAACCATATAGTCTTGAGTTAATAATCAAATAACGTAGTAGTATAACCATATAGTCTTGAGTTAATAATCAAATAAACCGACGTTGAAGGTATTTCGAGTTAGATAGAACTACACGTCTATTAACTCCCTATGCTTGTATATAAAGCTAACTACTAACTAAAGGACTGTACATCTAATTGCTTACATAACATAAATAGACACTCTGTATTTCATACTAATCAGATGACTAACTCAATAGATAATCATCACATCAAGCTAGAATCATATTTCAATTATATCACAACAGTAAGTGAACCTGAGAGGAAAGCATTTGGAATCAATCGAGTATCTATCTCTTTAACTATTTCGATCTAGATCTATGCGTCTCAATTTTACTACTCCAGGCTGCCTATACCTGAAAGATATTTGCTAAAGTTGCTTAGCTATTTGAAAAATTGAGCTCTATTTAAAAGAAATTTGCAACAGTGACCCAGTGCTATTCATATATCAATATAATTTATATATTATCAACCCTCATTATGCATAAATTTGGTTTTCTAAAGTTTCTAGTTTCACTTTTTGATCAATGTTTATGATTCTAAGCAACAAATATTTTATACCATTGGATAAATAGTGTTAACTTTTATCGTTTTTTTTTTTTGTTTTTTTTTTTCCATATTTTTATATATATATATATATTTTCTTTCTTTGTTTTGATTCTACATAATTCTCCCCATATTCATTCAGTTAACACTTAACAGCCAAAAACGAAGTATCCTTTATCATGAAGTTCTTCATTTTTAGTTTACTTTTCATCATTGCTATAATAATAGCTATATGGATCAAGTATAGAACTTGTAAGTGAATAAATAGGGAAACAATTGCCATTTAGGAATTACACATTGAACTGAAGAGTTACTAACAAGTTAATATTGTACTAGACTGCATAAAAATACTAAATTTATTGAGAAGAAGAACAATTGGTAATGATACAAACAGCTATATAAGTCTTCCTACTTTTCAAGACGACATTGAATCGGGTCTTTCTTCTGATTTGTTTGATTTATCTAATAACAAGAATGATACACGAAATGGACTTGACATGAAATCTAAAACTGCAATACTGCATATAATGGATAAAAATAAAAACTTGACATTTGACCAAGCTAGACTACAATATACTAAAGAACAAATGAAAAATAATAATATTTCTGAAGATGGAATGCCACTGGACCCAAAGGCTTTTACATTTGGTTAGACATATAAGATCTTCTATAAAAAAAAATTTAATTACAATTGAGAGTCTATAGCTATAATAAACATTTCTATCTTTATTAAATTATGTATGCCCCTAGATATCTTATTGATGATAGTGATTTTGTTAAAGTTTTTGAGGAATCTGAAATCTGTTCAGGGAAATCTTGATCTTGTGTGTCTATACTATTAAGTCCAAAATATGCATTTTCAATTTCCATCTTAAAACTATCGTCAATAATATTTGATTCCTCAAATACATCCAAAAAGCTTTTAGGGGTATAAAAAATTTCATCGTCATCATCATCATCATAAATATCTTCTTCTTTCCCTTTTTCTACTTCTTCCTTTTCTTTCTTTTCTTTTTCTTCTTCTTCTTCTTCTTTTTGTATATTTAATACATAACTTTTTTTGTTGTTTTCACTGCTGCTGCTTTCGTCAAACGCTTTATCACTCGATACTCTTGGTGCATAATTAGATATAACTTTACCATTTTTATCCATCTTGTTGAAGTTGCAACTTAGATCTAAATGAAATTGGTTTTTTAAGATTTCTGGTTTGATAATGGAAGGAATGTTGGGCAGTTTTTGATCTATTCTCATGGGTTGATTTATATGAATTAATTCCGATTGTTTCAAACTGCTATATGAAGCATCTTTAGCCAAGCACCAATTTTCCTCACTATCATCAGTAGTCTCTGAAAAACTAGATTTTTTAATTTTTGAAATAAAATTGAAATAATCCGTACTAGATCCAGAGTCGTGTATTTCAATAACTGAATCTTCATGATCATAATATCCAGAAGATTTACTTTTCAAACTTGATGAAACATCAATATTTCCTTCTTTTGATTTTGTAAATTTTTCATTTGGAAATGAATTTATATCAATTTGATGTTGGTTGAATAAAACTTCAATTTCTTGATTGAATTTGTTTTCTTTCTGTTTTATTTCAATAAAATTTTTATTTTTTAGCAATCCAGCTTTCAAAAAATCAACTTCATACTTTACTGAAATATCTTCTTCTTCTTTTTGTTTATTTAAAGAAACAATAATCTCTCTGATTTTTGAACTAAATTCCATGGGGCTTATTACTTCTTGAAACCTTTTTTCATTAATTGACAAATACTTAATCAAAAGGGAAACTTCTTGACCTTCATTTTGTATATGTTTAACGGTTATTCCAGCAAATAATTTGTATTTCTGTAATAGACTCTTTGAAATATCTATGTTGAGAAATAAAGCAATATTTAGTTTACAATTTTCAGCATCATATTTATGAATTTCATGAGCTGTAGCAAGTATCTTTACCCCTTCTAATGAATTTTTAAATAAATGAAACGGTGTATTTTTATTTAAAACAATTGCCTTACTTATTAGATCTGAGAGGTCAACATTAGTTTTATAAAATAGAGGTTTAAAAATAATATCACTAAAATTTAGTCTAATAATT
Organism: Ruyongia tratensis; assembly: GCA_030564005.1. Lineage (NCBI taxonomy): Eukaryota > Fungi > Ascomycota > Saccharomycetes > Phaffomycetales > Wickerhamomycetaceae > Ruyongia > Ruyongia tratensis. The sequence goes on along the minus strand of JAJMKZ010000003.1, from coordinate 70,386 downwards.
CCTGTTTCAAGATTAGTCACCATTACTTTTGAAGGTGATATCCAAAAATGAACTTTAAGGTTAGGGATATTTGGGAGTGAATTTCCTTTCATTAAAGAATTCATAAGAATATCAGCAACATTTATTTTTGGTATATCTTCAATTAGTCTTTCTTTATCTTCAGATACTGTGGTGAATAGAATGAGATCATTAAATAATATCACTATTTCATTTCTTTCTTCAATAACATTATTAGCTTCAAAAATAGATATAATCTTTCTTGTAGTCCATCCTCTAGTAAGATCTGGAGGCCAAATATCACATAAATCTGAAAGAATTTTCCCACTTGGTGTAAGAACTCGTTTATTGATAGTAAACGATTCATTCTTACCGAATGAGTCAATTATACTAATTGCACTTTTATAATATTCATTAACTGAATCATTATCATGATCTGTCCAAGTTTTCGAATGCATTAACCTTTTCAATATTAGTTTTATTTTTGATAAATTTAAAGAGGACCTTAAAACAGATTCAATCTTTCTTTCAGAATATTTTGGAGGGATGTCATTTACACAAATATTGAAAAACTCTTTAAGTAATTGAAAAGACTTAGCCAAACAACAATCATGGTGCATATATGGTTTGTAAAAATGGGGTAATATTATTCCACATACACGAATTATTTCATAACTTCCATTTTTCATGGCTTTTTTGAGAGATTCTAAGAAAATGCAATTAAGGTTTACTAAATCATTTATTGTTAGAGGTAAGATTAAATTCAACATGGAAATTGAAATATCATGTAAATTGTTTTCAAAAGCTCTCTTTCTTAAAGGAATTACCACTTCCTGGAAAAATTCAACAAGTGTATTTGTAACACTCTCTTGGAAATTAAGCAACTCTGAGCATATAGCCTTTACCAAAATATCGTCATCAGTAAAACTCTCTAGTGGATGGTACTCTATTGTGCTAGATTCTGGTGAATATTCAGTCAGTGGGTTAAAAAGATTATTAATTTGTTCACCAAACAAGCTCACAATCTCATTATTATTATCTATATTCCGTTCATCACTTAAATATACAATATCTATGTTTATGCAATTTTTTGATTGAGTTTGGAAAAAACCTAGTTTCATAGAAATAGCACTAATATTTTCACTGTTTTTGTAATTGACAAGCAACATTTCAGATGCCATTTTACCAGCAAGGTTTTCATCCCCCATTTCTATTAGTTCTGATGTATTTGAAATTCGTCTCAATTTTTTTGATCTTAACAAAGAGTAAGATTTTAATAAAGTAATAGCCAAAGCTCTCCTTGTATTTGAAGTTTTGAAGTTATTTGAAAGGTTTTCGCAAGCAAGATTGAAAATTGAATCTGTTCCAATTGAAAAAGAACTAAAGTTAAATTCTCCTAACTGAGAAAGTAAAACAGATCCCATTTTATTTGTTTCTGGGTTTATATAGATCATGATGATGATATCTCCAATCAAAGGGTCTTTTCCATGAAAAAATGCACTATTAGGGATGATTGCTCTCCAAAACTTCAAAGACTTTGAATCTATTGAACGCATTTTTTATAGGTTCTATCCTTAGTTGTGTAAAGTATTTAAGGAGAAATGATTATAATGTTTTTAAAAGAGTATTAATTTTTACATTCTAAATTTTTTTTGTTTACGATTTGCCAAATTTTGTACATATTTTTAAGTTTCCATAGTAACGTCAATAATATTAAAAAGATCTATTTTTTTTTTTTTTTTTTTTTTTTCAAGTCGCGTATATATATATATAATCACGAAAATTGATATTATTTTACTCAAAGACAAAGGTTAATTTTATACAACTCTAAATGACAAACGGTCTAGATATATATACATATGTGACATATGATTCTTCATATAAGTTACTTGAACTCACACCAGATCTCTTAGAGATAATTGAAAGTGGAGAAGAACCACTTATATTAAAAGCTTCCAACAATGATTCAGAAGTTGTCTTATGTTCAAAGAATATAACCTATGAAATGAAACAAAGAAACCATTCTAATACAGTGCTCATATCTTCATATAAAGACAATGGCTACTTTGCATTTTCATCACAATCTTCAGTCCTAGAATGCAGACGTTTTTCAGGTTTTGTGAATACTAGTAGATTACCTTTATATAATGGTGAAAGTTTTGATGATGATAATTTATGGGTATACGCAGATAAAATACAATTAGATGACTTTAAAAACAGTTCAATAATATCAGAAAAAGAATTTGAAAATATTTGGTTCAACAAGGGTGGATCTTTAATAAATGGCTATGCAGTATTACTTTCAGATAAATTCATTACACATTTACTACATATCATTTTAATTTCAATAATGGCATCTGGATTATCTTTAAATGATTTAGGTTTAATTGAAGTATTCAAAAGTTTAGGATCAGATACTGAATATACAATAGATTTTGTTGAAACAGTTCTTAGAAAATTTTCAAGTACATCAACAGAACCTTATAAAATTGAAAAAGAAAAAATTTCACAATGGTATGGTCTTCAATCTTTAAAGAAACATTGTCAAACAAATTATTTAAAAACATCTGAATTTTTAATAAAATGGAAATCAGATTTCCCACCATTTTTTGAATGCTCTATTGATTTACCTCTTTTAAATGGTAACTTTGTCAAATCAGAAGATGATAAAATAAAGTATTTACCAATAGATGAACTATCTAATGATATAGTAGTAAGGTTTAAAGAACTATTTAAAATAAAAAATATATGGGAATTAGATGAAATAACCCCTTTTATTCAACAATTCAACATCAAAAATATTAAACTTGAGAGTTTCATTATGAAATATGCAAAGAAAAAAAGGGTAGGTAAAAAAATTTTAATAACTTCTAGATAAAAAATTGTATAATCTTATATATATATATATATATATATATAATACGATTTCCTTTATTTATTACTCTATAATTAATTTGCTTTAAGTGTTTTTTCTTCATTTCTTAGAGTTAATAATAATGATTTAGTAGTTTCATAAACACCTAAAAAGATTGCACCACCAGCACTAATCCACATTGTTCTTGGACCAATACCTCTTAGGAATGCACTTGAACCTTCTTCTTTTAAGATGCTTTTAACAATATAAATCAAGGAGACTCTTCTCTCATGTAACATAATCCTTGTTTTAATTACATCTAATGGAGTAGTAAGAGCAGCAGCAATTCCTCCAGCAATTGAACCACATATAACACCTTGTAAAGGTCTTACAATACCATTATTATCTGTTGACCATACCTTCTTTAACCATTCGTATAAAGGAAATTGAATCATTGTAAATGGAATTTCTCTTAATATTGTAGTTCCCCATCCTCTATAAAAACCTTTAATTAAACCTTCATTATCTTTATTTTTTAATATTAATTTAAATGTATCTAAAGATGAATTGGATAAAGAAGTTTGTGTTCTTTGTTTTATAACTTCGGCAGGTACTCTAACCATACATGCAGCTATTTCACCACAAGAAGCAGATATCATATGAGTTATTGGATTAGATAATTCTTTATTTGAGACTACATTTGATACTATTGGATTTAAAAAGACTTTTAATGTATCATAAGTTACGAAAAATAGAGATGCTGATGGAGCTGATGCTATGACAGCTGAACCTAATCCTCTATAAATACCTTTATAACCACCATTTTTGAAGAATCCTCCCTTTGCCTGAAGTCTAGTCTTTATGGTATCAATTGGAAAGAATGTTAAATCAGTTGAAGTACCAGCAGCAGCTCCACTCTAATATAATAATTTTACAATGTTAGTAATAAATTCAATAGTAAGAGTATATTATAATAAAAAAAAAAATATGAGATCAATTCATACCAATAGAGAGATTAGAAAGTCACTCGCAAGCATCTTCAATTTTTTATGTCAAAGAAGAATATGGGTAAACATTAACTAATAAAATAGATATATTGTGTCCATCAAGAAAAAAAAAAAAAAAAAAAAAAAAAAAAAAAAAAAAAAAAAAAAAAAAAAAAAAAAAAAAAAAAAAAAAAAAAAAAAAAAAAAAAAAAAAGGTGTTTTGACTGATGTATAGAAATTAATTAATTAGTAGATAGATTTAATTTTATTTAATTTAACAATTATTCTAAACGTTATGTATTTAATTTAATTTAACAATTATTCTAAACGTTATGATATTACATAAAAAGTATTAATTAATCAAATTTATTAATGAAAAAAATTATATAGAATGTTTTAGGACAGTATATAATTTTAAATTAATTAAATATTAAATTTAAATGCTTTTAAAAGTCATTTGTAGTTTACCCCAAGAAAAAAAAAGAAAAGAAAAGAAATTAAAATTAACAAACAAATCATAAATCCAATTGAAAACAAACCAGTTGATTTGATTCCAATTCATTTTAAAAGTTTAAGTAAAAAAAAATTTAAAATAATTTTTTTTATTATTATTATTATAAAACAAGATAAAATAAAAATGGGAAATATCAAACTAATATATTATCAAATACCCATTTATAGTAATTATAACAATAATTAATTTACCAAATAACACTTAAATATTTTATTATTTGCATCTTATGAATATTAGGCTATAACGTATAGATTGTCCTTTTAAAACATTTTTTTACTCGAACTTATAACATAGTTAAAAATAATAGTTTTAATTAAAGATAACATTTAATAAAAATATAAATAAACTTCAAAAACAAAAAAAAAAAACTAAATAAATAAACTTTTTCTTTGAAAATATCATATATGTATTAATATTATACATTTATCATTTGTTCATCTTGAACTTTAAATATATAAAATCGATATATTTTTAATACTTTAAACAAACTATTATTATATTTTTTAATAAATAGATATTAAAGATATATAAATTTGTTACAATAAGTTCGGACTTAATATATTTCGGATCCGGAGAAGACACCGGGTAAAATAATCAAAATATTCAATTTTAATGATATACATTTTTTTTTTGGAATGTTAAGTGGGATAATACTACTTTAGAGATCAATCAATGTTACAATTTGACTAAACTATAAACTATTTTAAAATTACATTAGATAGAGGATCAATGAAAAAAAGAAAAAGGAAGAAGCGTATTATTTCGCTTTTAAAAAAGTTTACTCCGATTAAAAATTACTTTGAATATTTTATTTTGATGGTTTTGACGCTTTTTCCAAAAAAAAAAAAAAAAAAAAAAAAAAAATTTAGAAATAAAAAAAAAAAAAAAAAATTTAAAGGCAAAATTCAAATCCCTCATTAAACAATTGTAAACTATTCAAAAAGTAATAATTAAAATTAAAATTAAGGAAATATTTCAATTCTTAATTATTTCATTATTACCATAAAATAGTTAATTTGGTTAATTATATTCAAACATGAGAAACTTTAAACTTTTATCAACTAGGGTTGCTTCAACTTTACCAAAAAGATGTATTCAATCATCTAATCTTAGATATATAAGCTCTTCATCACAAATGAATTCTAGTGGTGCTGCTGCTACTACTACTACTGCCGCTTCTAATGACTCACCAACAACTGGTACTGCTGCTGCTGCTGCTGCTGCTGACGCCGCAGTCAAGAACTCTGCGTTCATGAAGAATGAACTAAATGGTACTAGACCTATTTATCTTGATATGCAAGCTACTACTCCAACTGATCCAAGAGTATTGGATGTCATGTTAAAATTTTACACAGGTCTTTATGGTAATCCACATTCAAATACTCATAATTATGGTTGGGAAACTGATAAAGAAATCGAAATTGCTAGAAAGCATATTGCTGATCTAATTGGTGCTGATCCAAAAGAAATTATATTTACAAGTGGTGCAACTGAATCAAATAATATGGCTATTAAAGGTGTTCCAAGATTTTATAGTAAAACAAAGAAGCATATCATAACGGTTAAAACAGAACATAAATGTATATTAGATTCTGCTAGACATCTTCAAGATGAAGGTTTTGATGTTACATATTTATCTGTTGGTGAAGATGGTCTTATAAATTTAAAAGATCTTGAAAAAGCTATTCGTAAAGATACTTGTTTAGTATCAGTAATGGGTGTGAACAATGAAATTGGTGTTATACAACCCATTGAAGAAATTGGTAAGATTTGTCGTAAAAATAAAGTTTTCTTTCATACTGATTGTGCACAAGCTGTTGGTAAAATTCCAATTGATGTAAATAAAATGAATATTGATTTAATGTCTATTTCTTCCCATAAAATTTATGGACCAAAAGGTATTGGTGCAATTTATGTTAGAAGAAGACCTAGAGTTAGAATTGATCCAATTATTACAGGTGGTGGTCAAGAACGTGGTTTAAGATCTGGAACTTTAGCACCTCCATTAGTAGCTGGATTTGGAGAAGCAGCTAAACTTATTAAAGAAGATATGGAATATGACCAACAACACATTAAACGTCTTTCAAAGAGATTGATTGATGGTTTACTTTCTATTGAACATACTCAATTGAATGGTTCAAAAGAACACAGATATGCTGGTTGTGTTAATGTTTCATTTGCATATATTGAAGGTGAATCTTTACTTATGGCATTAAAAGATATCGCATTAAGTTCAGGTTCTGCTTGTACATCAGCATCATTGGAACCATCTTATGTTTTACACGCTTTAGGTGCTGATGATGCATTAGCTCATTCATCTATTAGATTTGGTATTGGAAGATTTACAACTGAAGAAGAAATTGATTATGTAATTAAAGCTATTCATGAAAGAGTTGAATTTTTGAGGGAATTGAGTCCATTATGGGAAATGGTAAAAGAAGGTATTGATTTAAACTCAATTGAATGGTCTGGTCATTAAACATTCTTAATTAATTAAAAAGAATAATAACAGTAAATTCAACAGTTAATTTTTTTTTTTTTTATATTGATTTTGTAGTAAATTTATTATTACCCATATTTTTGATTTGATTTGATTTTTTTTTTTTAATATTCTATATTCAATAGTCCTTATACTATCTAGTATAAAGCATAATGAATGATTTTTCATTTCATATAGATAAGAATTCATATACTAATACTAATTTTCAATTCAAAATCCAATGCCGGTGAAGGGATGTAATCGCCGGTACCGGATTTCATCATCCAATTTTTTTTTTTTAAAGTAAAGTAAAGTAAAAAAAAAAAATACTGAAAAAACTCTTGAATCATCCCATCAAATGCTTTTTTTTTCACTTAAAAACAATTAATTAATTTGTTAAAATTATTATAATATAAATTAATAGAATTTAAGATGTCAACAAAAAACATTGTTGTTTTACCAGGTGACCATGTCGGTACCGAAGTTACAAACGAAGCTATCAAAGTTTTAAAGGCTATTGAAGAAGTTCGCCCAAATATTAAATTTAACTTTGAATATCATTTGATTGGTGGGGCAGCAATTGATGCTACTGGTGTTCCATTACCAGATGAAGCATTAGAAGCTTCTAAAAAAGCTGATGCCGTTTTATTAGGTGCTGTTGGTGGTCCAAAATGGGGTACTGGTTCTGTTAGACCAGAACAAGGTTTATTAAAGATTAGAAAAGAATTAAATCTATATGCCAATTTAAGACCATGTAACTTTGCAAGTGATTCTTTATTAGAATTATCACCAATTAAAGCAGAATTTGCTAGAGGTACTGATTTTACCGTTGTTAGAGAATTAGTTGGTGGTATTTACTTTGGTGAAAGAAAAGAAGATGATGGATCAGGTATTGCTTCAGATACTGAATCTTATTCAGTTTCAGAAGTTCAAAGAATTACAAGAATGGCTGCATTTATGTCACTTCAACACAATCCACCTTTACCAATCTGGTCCTTAGATAAAGCAAATGTTTTAGCTTCTTCAAGACTTTGGAGAAAAACTGTTCAAAAAACTATTGATGAAGAATTCCCACAATTAAAAGTTCAACATCAATTGATTGATTCTGCTGCAATGATTTTAGTTAAATCTCCAACCACTTTAAACGGTATTGTCATCACTTCAAATATGTTTGGTGATATTATTTCAGATGAAGCCTCTGTTATTCCAGGTTCATTAGGTTTATTACCATCTGCCTCATTAGCTTCTTTACCTGACACTAACAAAGCTTTTGGTTTATATGAACCATGTCATGGTTCTGCCCCAGATTTAGCTGCAAACAAAGTAAACCCAATTGCTACCATTTTATCAGCAGCTATGATGTTAAAACTTTCTCTTGATCTTTTTGAAGAAGGTGTTGCTCTTGAAAAAGCTGTTAAAGAAGTTTTAGATGCTGGCATTAGAACTGGTGATTTACGTGGTACCAATTCAACAACTGAAGTTGGTGACGCTGTTGCTGAAGCTGTCAAGAAAATTCTTGCTTAATAGATTGCACAATAAAGTGAGATATTTAATAATAAATTAAAGTATATTTTATATTTATTGTTAAAAACCAATTAAAGTATAATAATAATAATAATAATAATAATAATAATAATAATAATAATGTAGTGATTTTTTTTAATTGTTATGTTTGATACATGAAGTATTTAACTATTAATATACAAACTATAAAATGTCAAAAGTGCAAAGTTTTTAAAGTAGAAGAAAGTAGTAGTAGTAAAACAAAAAAAAAGAGAAAAATAAAATTTCACTCATTAATTTAATTTTGTTGTGAAATATATTCATCAATATCAATTTCTAATATTGGGGCATCACCTCTATTTGAAAATGTTTTTAAATTTTTTTTAGCTTCTCTCTTTTCTAATTTTTTTAATTTTGCTAATGGACCATAACCTACAACATCATTATTTAAAGTTAATGGATCAAGGAAATGTGTAACTGTTTTAAATTCTTCACCTAATGAAACAATTTCATGAATTATATCTTCAATACAAATAATTCCTTGTTCACCTAATTTTTCTTCTACTATATTATTATCATTTAATTTGATAGACTTTTGTTCTTTTGTTTCATCATCAGTAATAGTGATTGTAGATCTTTTTTGTATTAATTGTCTAACAGATTGTAAAGATGGTTGACCAATAACAACATATGGAGATATTAATTTTAATAAAGGATAAATATTTTCAGTAAGTTTTACAAATACACCAGTATTTATATGATTTAATCTTAAAATACTTAAAACCTTTTGAACTTTTGAAGGGATTTTAACACCATGTGGACCTGATATTCTAATAACAAAGTATAATAATGGTTTACCAGAATATAATTTTTTTGATTTTAAACCATTTGAATCAACTTTTTCAATGTATGTTTTTGATGAAGATTGGCTGATTGATTTAGCTCTTTCAACTTTAGAGATTCTTTTTATTCTTTCAGATTCTCTCTTTGTAGCTAAACTTTTAGCAACTAAAGTTTCAGCTCTAATAAATCTATCTTTTCTTTGATTTTTCTTTCTTAATCTTTCTTCTTCTCTCTTAGAAGCAGCTTCTTGTTTTTCTAATCTTGTTCTTTCAGCATTTCTTCTTTTACGTAAAAGAACTTCTGGATTAGAGTTTAATTCAACCATATCTGTATTCTATTATTATGGAATATATAATTATAGAATATTAAATGTTTATATATATTAGAGATAAATTTTTTTATTTTATTTTAAAAAAAATTTTGTATTCACATCGGTTTGGGCCACATTTTTTTGTAAGATTACATAAGCAAGATAATAATAATAATAATGAAAATAATAGAATAATAATAAAAATATATATATAGGACATAAACCTTAAATACATTCTGATTGGTCGGTTCTTCACAATTTTTGTTTATTTCACAATATATAAACGATGTGTTAAGAAAGTTTGTTATTGTTAAGTTTATCGAAATTTCTACTGTTACAAAATCTTGAAATGAAAAGAAAAGAAAAAGAAAAGAAAATGGAAGTAGGAACTTAAATGATATTTAGTTTAATTATGACTTTTTTTTTGTATCTTCATTTTTTTGATGGATTTATTAAATTTAATTAATAATTCGAGATTAAAGTTTCTAATAATGTTTAAATAAGTATTCTATTCTATAGTCTTTGTAAAAGTTTAAATTAATTTTCTTTTACACATTTAATTTTCACATACTTTTAATTATTACATTGCCCTAAAATCGTGTATTTTTTAGGTGAAAAATGGTTTTTTTAATGCTTTAATTATAGCATTGATAGAATATTTAAATAACTAAAAATACTCGAATTATAACAGAGATTGTTTTATTACATTTTCACAATAAAGATTATGGCTACATTATTTGTTAGTTATTTTGAAAGTCTTAAAAATCTTTGCTTTTAATAAAATGATGAATAAATTAATTAAAATTTATATGTTGATTTTTTTTTCTGATCTTCTCCTTTTAATTTTGTACAAATTTTTTTAAATAAATCTCAAGTCGTTTTGTTATATACAAAACAAACGCCAACATAAGGTTTTTTTGTTATTGTCATCCTACAAAAGTCACTGTGCCAAACGTTGGAATCATCAAAGGCTAGACTATTCCCAACATCCTTAACTTACCATTCATTATTCTGTTAATTTTTTTTTTTAATTTAATTTAAGTTTCTTTCTATGGATAAAATTAGACATCAATTTCCTGAATTAAACCTACTTCTTAATCAATTCATATTATCTTATCATTATGAGTGAACTTCGGTCAGGAAACAATTCATCTATAATATCATCAGACCAGGTCCTTCACAATCAAAATATAAATATGGGATCTTCTTTTTTAACAGATCAAAAAAATAATAATCATATTAATAATAATGATAGTTCTAACTCAAATCTCAATTCTAATTCAAATCAAGCAATAAATAACAACTCCAATGATCATTCTAACAATATAACAATCAAAAATAATAACAATAAAAACACAAGAAATAACGATTCTAATGATAAAGAAATACAGAATACGATTTCTGATGTTGCACCCATTACTATGCCTTTAACATTACCTTTACCACCTCTACCACTAGCTTTACCTATACCTCAAAATTTATCAAAAACAAATAACTATAATGATACTGAATCTTTTCAAATACAAAACTCAAATTATTCTATTCCAAATCAATTCTATACAAATCAATCTCAAAATCAAATGGTAGTTGATCAAAATCAAAACGGAAATTTAATTAATGGATCCTTAAATAACAACCTATATTCTCAATCTTCAAAAACAATTACTAATTATTCACAACTACAAACCCCACAAAGATCATCATCAAATCATGTGCCACGAATTGGTAGCTTGATGTCCCAACCTTCAACACCTTCATCTACTACACAACAACCATTACGTAAAAAACAAAAAAGATCAGATAGTAATGGAATAGAAAATTCTGATAAACAACTTAAAGATTTAGCTTATAAAGCTCTTGAAATTTCTCTTGAACAATTTGCTTCTGAGTTAAAGTCTTTAGAACTTAATAATTCAAATGCATCAACCCCAGGCGGTCGTCCAAATAAGAAAGCCATAACTATAGATTCACCTAAAGAGAAACAACGTCAAGTGTTAGGTATGACTTGGTTATTAAGATCATGTGAAATATCGACAAAATCAGTGGTACCAAGAAATAAGATATATTCTCTATATGCTGGTGTTTGTATTGAATTTGATTTGAAACCATTATCTCCTGCTTCATTTGGTAAACTTGTAAAAATTATATTTCCAAATTTGACAACAAGAAGATTAGGTACAAGAGGTCAATCAAGATATCACTATTGTGGCATAAGATTAATAAACGATGTTTCAAGTGCTTCTCCTTTTGATTCAACTTCTAATACCTCACTCCATAATTCAACTTTTGATTCTTCAATTCTTCCTGGTACTCCCATTGATTCTAACAGTCCAAATTCAATACATTCAAGAGCATCAACTCCAATGTTATCAAACTTAACATCAAATTCAAGTTCTAAATCAGCATCAATTCATCATTCTAATAAAACAACAACAACAATCAATACAAATTCTATAAATAGTTCTTCATTAATGACAAGAGATGATTTAAAATTTAATTTTTCTTCACCTGAATTAAAATTTGTTCCTGATTTATTAAAATTAATTTCCAAAAATTCAGAAAATCTTGATATCTCATTAACATTGCCACCTCCAGAACCTTATATTGATCAAACGATGGAACTTAATGTTGTAAAAGATTTATTTAATAGTTATGCAGTTTATTGCAATTCTATATTAACAAACTTGAGGTATATGCATAGGAATGAACTCTATGAAACACTAAGATCTTTCAATTCAAAATTATCAATACCATCTTTGAACATGTATAAATCACCATCATTAATACCTTGGGTTATATCTTGTGATTCAACTTTATATAATGCAGTTTTGAAAATGTTGGCTAATTTGGCACTTCAAGATATACCACAACCAGTAATTATAGAACTGAGAGACATTGTATCAAAATATAGTGTAATTTTAAAAGAATCATTTAAAGATTTACCTAAGGCATTGGTTGATCAAAAATTAAAATTATCTAAAAAATTTACAAGTCTTATTGGAAGATTAATAAGAGTTTCTGAAACAGCAAAATCTGCATCAAAAGTTCTTGCCCATGATTTGGATAGAGAATCTATGCTCAGAGATTGGATTAATTATGTCAATTCTGAACAAGTTATAGTTAAAGAATTGCCTTGTAATGGGGAATCAGTTCAAAAGGCTATTGATATTATGAAAATAAAAGTTCCTGAATTATTAGAAAAGAGACCTACTAGTGGCGATGGCCATTCTATAATAGTCGAATGGGGTAATTACATTTCAAATTTAACAACAGAGTTCAAAGATGTTCCTCCAAAATTATTTATTTTATGTTTATCATCAGTTTTAACAGCAGCACTTCGTGAGATTTCTTTAGCTGGTGGTTCAAGTTTCGGTGGTTGGTGGGTTGTAAGATGCTGGATTGATGAATGGATCAATTGGTATGGTGAGTTAGGTGGGTATATAAGCAATGCTGATCAATATTTGGTCGATAATTAGAACATAGAAAACCCATTCATGAAAATTTAAAGAAAATTTATAAATCATACATAGTATTATTGATTATAATCATATTAACTTAGTAATTTATAGTAAAAAAAACCCCCCACCTTTAATAATTTATATTTTATACTATAGTAGCATTTACTAGTTAAAGGCATATTTGTATCATTGTGCTAAATTTAATAACATACACTACACTAACTACTACTACAATTGATAAAAAATCATAACATCACAACATCACATATATTTTTTTTTTTTTATATTTTTTTTCAAAGAAAAATTTAAATTATCACTCAAGAATAAAATCTGAGTTTTATAGATCCAATCACTACTTTCAAAAAATATAAATTATGAGCTATACTGAGGAAAATCTGAGATCACTTCTCCAATCATTTAAAGAAGGACTTGTTCTTTATCAAGAGTCACTCTCTTCAGAATCTAAGATTTCCAAAATTAAAGCATCTACAGTTCAAAGTATAGACGATGAGATGATAAAAATATCAAAACTTATATTTGCACACGCTACAAAACTTGGTATAGTTTTTAAGACTCCTGTTCCTATAAATGCTGCTTATACACAGGTAAAGGAAACATCAGATTTGTTTCTCTTGCTAATTTCATTGGTAGCACAAATAAAGTCCAAGGATTATGGTAAAGCTTTTCAACAAGAAATAATACATTCAGTAAGAACAATAATTGACTCACATCTACTATTGCTCGAAGAGATTCAAACATTTGATTTTAACACAAAAGAAGAAATAGAGAAAATTAAAACTAATACAAGATTATTATCCATTGGTAAAATATGGGAAAATGCAAAAAGTCTTGAAGAATTAATTAAAGAAGGAAAATCTGGATTTTTGAAACATAAGATTGAACAATCAATTTCAATGATAGATGATGCTTCTAGTGAACTATCTGAGTGGATAGAAGATCCTACTTCTATGGATAATGATCCATTCGGAATTGAAAGTGATTTTGAATCAGAAGAAGAACAGAAAGATGAAGATGAAGATGAAGATGACAGCGATAATGGATCTTGTGGACATGATTCAAAAGTCTTAGAGTTTGCAAATATCTCAAAAGAACATTTAAAATTCTCTAAGTTATTAATGTCATCTATATCAAAATCTTTACCAGAAAGTATTGAGATTTCAGGTGCACAAGTAGATACATTAAATCTTCAACAAAGTGAAGTTGTTGCTAAGATTGATGAATTAGTATCTAGTTTTTACATATCACCAACTATTGATCAAATGAAAGATTTATCTAATGTAACTATTGAACAGGAAGTTAAATTAGTTGAAAATGTTAAACAAATGAATAAAGATAATTCTAAAAGAGTAGAATGGCTACAAAAGCTAGAAGAAAAACTACTACACCAGAAAGCATCATTATAATAGTTTAATTTATTTGCATTAAAATTTTATACTTTTTCATTGATCATGTATTCTTTTTTAGAGTTGTAGTCCATATAATCACCATTCTTCTCCATCACTTTCATCATCACTTCTACTAACCTTATTTTTTCTATTATTTAGAGCTGCTGCTAGAGCATTTGCTAAAGAGTCCTGACCCCCAGCAGCTCCTCCCATAGAAGGTGATTCCGTTTTTGCTGAACTATTGTTTAAAACCAAAGGTCTTTCTAATTGTGACTTATCGATCTTTTTTAGAGAACCGATACCAGCATTTCTAATAGAAGATAATAAGGCATCTCTGCCACTATCTACTTGAGGTAAAGGAGCAGCTTGTGATGCCTGTTGTTGCATCATAGAAGGAGGAGGTGGAGCAGGTGGAGCAGCAGATCCAGCTAACATAGGAGGAGGTGGTGCAGGTGGTGCAGCAGATCCAGCTAACATTGGAGGAGGTGGAGGGACAGGTATATTCATTTGAGGTGCAATAGGAGGAGCAGTTGGAACTGGTGTGGATGAAGAATATGCTGTATTTGCATTATATTGGGCTGGAGGTGGAATATTTGAATTGAGCTGGTGTTGTTCTTGTACAACAGGAATTGTTTGAGCAGGTGAACTAAATGCATTATTTGATCTTGGAGGTGGTGCTGGTGGTGGCGCTCCTGCTCTTCTTGGAGGTGGTGCAGGTGGTGGTGCTGCTCCTGCTCTTCTTGGAGGTGGAGCAGACGGAGGTATAGATCCTACTCTAGGTGGTGGAGCAGGTGGACGAGCCCCTCTGTTTGGCAATTGAGGTGGTAGACCAGGTACAGGTCTTGACATTTGAGTTGGTGGTGGAATTGCATTAGGGCGTGAACTTGTAGGTAATGCTGGAGGAATATTGTTTATTGGTGTAACAGGAGCCTTAGATACAAATGGTGGAGGAACTTGATGTTGAGAATTGCTTCTAAGTGGTGGTGGTACTGCATGAGTAGCATGAACAGCAGGTGCCTCGTAAGTTGTAGGTGCTTCATATGTTGAAGGTGATGGAGATTCATTAGTATCATAGGATATATTAGTGGAGGAGCTAGGTGGAGGAGGAGGTGCCTTCTTTTTAATCTTATGTAATGGTGGTGTAGATGAATTAATGCTGTTATTTGTTAAATGCTTTCTAGGAATTGGAGGTTCCAAACCAACTAACGGGCCACCTTTTTGTCTTATGTAGTCCTTAATAAATTCTTTATTATCTGAAATCATATCTTCTGTTATTCCAGCTTCTTCTAACTCTTTATATAAAGGTCTCCATTCTTCTGGAGGTTGATCATCATAGTATAAGACTTGTGTAGTTGTAGGTTTTCTGAAACTTGAAAATTCATTTGATCCAGATTGGTTTTGTGAGGTTGTTGAATTTGGAGCAGATCTTGGTGCTGCAATTGCACCTCTGTTTTGGACTGTTTTCTTAGAGCCATGTTTCTCTCTTGTTGTAACCTTTTTGAAAAATGAAGCTGCATCATTAACATCATCAAACAATAAACCAGCCAAACATTCTTCAATTTCAAATGAATGAAAAAATGTACGATCTTGATTATATTGAAAGTCAATATATAACTCTTGATCCCATAAAATCCCCTTATACCCATTGATATCAACTAATTTAAGAAAGAATGTATGTCCAACTAAATCATCTACTAAAACAATTGCACCTGATAGACCTGTATATTTCCATTGGTTTGGATCTGGATAAGCAACGTATAACCTAGCTACTGCTGCTGCCAATATTTTATTAGAGCTTTTGGGGATTAGCCTCTTGATTTTTTCTTTATCAGTGGATGAGACAGTCATAGTTGAAGAGGAAAAGTTTTCAATAATTGAATTATGAATATAATAATAATAATGATAATATTGTTTGTTTGCTTGTTGGACCTCGACAAAAAGGATTTTTTTTTTTTTTACTTTGGTTTTTTTTTTTTTCTAACTACTTACTTAAATCTGGAAGTGAAATTATTTAAAGATTTTAATGAGTAAACAGAACGTAATAGAATAAGATGCTAGATGATATAAACTCCATTCTCTGGGATACTATATGTTAAAGCTAGAAAGTCAGAAGATCAACCTCCAATCAAAAGAGTGTACAGATAGCTTAAGTGTCATTTATTCTTGAGTTCTACTACAATTGTTGTTTTATGAATAAATTATCATGTTAGATTGAATAAAAGTTCTTAATTTTATTATATCAACCAATTAAATATTTGAAACTTGGTGCACTTTTGAAAGTGCAGCTTTGATTTCATTAATGGTTCAAGTTCTCATGACCTCAAACATCATTTAATGCAACACATACTGCTCCCTTATGGTGCCCATTGTACTGTCTTACTGTCTCGCTTGTTGAAAGATCCCATAACCTCACATAATGATCTGAACATGCTGTAACTAAATAAGCAGAATCAGCACTAAATGCACAATCCCAAACCCAACGTTGATGTCCTTGTAATGTAGTTTCTAAAGAAAAATTTTCATCTGTATTCCAAATTCTAGCTGTATGATCAGCTGAACAAGTAGCTAAATGTTTAACATCTGAACTTAACAAAACTCTTGTGATATACTTTGAATGTGATCTGAACTTTGTAACTGGTTGTAGGGAAGAAAGATCTCTTTGATTAGCCATTTTCCAAACATAGCAATTACCTTTATTGTTGCCTGCAACTAACATTGATCCATCGCTTGCTACTGAAACTGAATGAACCGGTACATCATCTTCTGGAATTAATTGATGTGTGCATTGATTTTCTCCAAGATCCCAAATTCTTACATTACCATCTTGATCACAACTTATCAATTCTCCTTGGTTTGGGTGTATTACTACTTCATTTACTGGACAATTATGCTTATAGTTTCTTTGGACAGAAGGAGCTCTTACATCCCATACTTTAACTGTACCATCTTCTGACGACGATACCATCCATTTATTATCTGATTGAAATGCAATAGAAGTAACGTTATTAGTATGACCTTCGAATGAAGTTACTGGATTAGGGTTTGTGGTTCTGATATCATATAATCTAACATGTATGTGTCCAGCTGCAGCTAAGAATCTTTTATCAGATGTAATCTCTAGTCTATTGACCTGTGAATCTGCGTGTTGAATTGTTCTTGAACATACACCAGTTAAAGCTTCCCAAAATCGAATTGTATGATCATACCCTGCAGAGGCTAAAATAACAGACATTGAGAAAATAACCTTAATGTGTATATTTGCTTGCTCAACCCAGATACTTTGATAATTTCTTTGAAAATAAGTAACTAGAGCCTAAAGAGTATCTAACTGTTACTAAAACATTCAACTGGTAAAAATTGCAAATTGCAAATTGATTATAATTTTTGATTTTAATTTATCATCATCCGGACACCACTTTTTGAAGGATAAAAAAATGAATATTAATAACAACATTTCAATTATCAAGTAAAAAAAGTTATTAGAAGATCTAATGACAGGAAATCCATTACGTCCCCCTCCAAGACCTTTTATAAAGAGAGAAATTAAGAGAGAATATCAAAGAAGAATACCTCCAGCTAAAAAGAATCAACCTGATGATGTACAGTATGATGAATATGAGTTAAAGTCTTGCACAGCAAAAGATGTTGAAGATGTAAAAACACATATAATTAAGTTTCAAGCTAAACAAAAAATCAATCCAAGTGAACCAACATTTACAAAGCCTATTAGACTACATAGAAAAGAAACAAGAAACTTACAGTATCAACTAACAAGAGCTGAAATTGAACAACGTCAAAAAGAAAATTTAGCAAGAAAATTAGCTGAACAAGAAGCAGCTGCGAGAGCAGCAGAAGGCAAACCTGTTGACAAAGGTGATCACTATTTTGAAGGAACTATAGCCCCTGAAACAAAGAGTGAGGAAGAGAAAAGATTAGAAAAGCAAGCTAAACAATTGGCTAATATTGCTCCAAATGGTGGTGCAAGAAAGAGTAAAAACCCTTTCAAGAAGAAGACAAGACCTGTTTATATGAAGAATGAAGCTGATAAAAAATTGAGATATGAAGAATATTATCCTTGGGTAATGGAAGATTATGATGGTAAAAATACTTGGGTCGGTAGTTATGAAGCTGCAAATTCAGATACTTATGTTATTTTTGTATATGATGAATTAAGTAAGTCATTTAAAATGATCCCTGCAGATAGAGTTTATCGATTCACCCAAAGAAATAAGTATTCTACATTAACATTAGAAGAAGCTGAAGCTAGAATGGAAAAAAACAATACTGTTCCAAGATGGTTAATGAAACATTTAACACCTGAAGAACAAAAACTTACAAGATATGAACGTACAAAGAAAAAACTTAAGACTGTTGTGGGTACTGGAAATGGTGACGATGCTGGAGGGAGAGATTCTGATAATGATGATTTAGATTTTGAAGAAGATTTTGCAGATGATGATGGGGCACCAATAAATGACGGTAATGAAGAAGAAAACAGAGAAACTGAAGATAGAATCAAAAAGGAGATGAGAAATGCAAATGCAATGGGTTTACACGATGATGATATTATCGATGACGATGACGATGGTTTATTTGAAGTCAGAAAGGTTGACAAAGAAGGTGAGAGAGTCAGAAAGGCATTATTTAAGACAGAAGGTAACGGTATATATGAATCTGATGAAGATGTAAACCCTTATTTATCAGAATCTGACATTGAAAGTGAAGAATATGAAGACAACATACCTAAAGCAGATCTCAGTAAACCAGTATCACCAGCTAGAAGCCAATCTCCTCCTACTAAACAATCAAGTCCTTCTCCAACCATTGGAAGAATTAAAATCAAATCTGTTAATAATCCAATTGGTATGGTAGTTTTCAAAGCATTACCATCTATTTTAGAAGAATTTCCAAAAGGTGAATGGAATTCTAAAGCGAAAAAGAGATTTGAAAACTATAATGATGATAGATCTTCCAAAAGAATTAAATTGGAAGATGAAGTGATTGGTATAAAATCAGAACATGAAAATAGTATAATTCCACCTATTATTAATACTTCTGGTCCAACTGGAGATTTATTAACTGAAGATGATATCAAACAAGCTACCAGAGGAGTTCAATCAATAACTGCTTCTGAACTTGTTCATCGCTTGAAATCAAAATTAAGAACATCTGAAAATAGAATTAGACTGAAAACACTTGTTAAACAATTATTTACGAATAACGCAGGTGCACTTGTTCCTAATTTCTCAAACTGAAGTAAACAAAAATCTACAATTGAATAAAGTTCCAAGTGTTATTTTATTTTATTTTAATATATATAATATTTCATTTTATGTTAATTATTTTCTAGACAACTTCCATTATAACATCGTCACCATCACTTTCATAATCTTCATCTTCAATTTCTTGTAATTTTTCTTTTTCTTTTTCTTTTTCTTCTGGTTTAAAATGAGAATCATCTTCGTGAAATTTTTCTGGTAATTCTTCAATTTTTTCATTTGCATATGGATCTTCATCTCTCATTAACATTTGAACTAATCTATCACATAATTCTGATATATCTTCATTATCAACATTCTTATGCAATTCTCTAATTAATGGATAAACAGATTTTGAACGTAAATATTCTCTGACTTCTTTTGTAGAACATAATAATAATAATGATTCTAAATGAACTACTATGATTTCTGGAACTGGGTCTCTAACTTTATCTTCAGGTAAGAATTGTAATTCATCTGGTAATTCAAATAACTCATCTTCATCTAGTTCAGCATCTTTAGATGTAGCAATTGGTAATAATAAATAAGGTAATAAATTAACTGAATCATCTGTAAGTAAAAACATATGAACTTCAACATTAAATAAACAGTTCTTTATAGTTGACGCAACACCTTCACGTCTTAATTTTGAATCATATTTTTCAGTGAATACTAAAAGTTTTGATAATGGAACTATACCATCATATTCTTGTTTGGTAACGAAATAATCTCTTCCCTTTGAAAATCTAGTTAAGTCAGCAAAGAAGAATGAAAGGTAATCGAATGTAGCCATTTTATTCAATGCTCTATCATAACCTTTAACAAACAAATCAATCAAACAGTCAATAGCCTTTTCACTTCTGAAAACATCTTTATTTGCTTTAGAAAGGTCTAATGTATAATCTAAAACACGATCAATAGTACTATTTTTAGCCAAATTGATTAATAAAATACATGCTAAATCTGCACTTCTATTATCTAAATCAATAATGCTTTGAATAAGATGTTTTAAAAAGGAATCATCATTGGCAATAATATCTCTAACTTCTGATTTATCACAAATATTTACTAATATTGTTAAAGCTTGTTGAACAATAGTTTTACCTTTATCTCTTGCTAATATTTTTAAATCTTTGATTGGTCTGAAGTTATCATGTTGGAAAATAACACTTTGAGGACCTTGACTATAACCTTGTAAGTGTTCTAAAGCCAAAGTTCTGATTGGTGCTTGAGGTGAATGTAAAAATTCAACCAACTATAAGATTTTTTTTTTTGTTAGTAACTCAAAATTTTTCAATATAGTTCTTTTTTTTTTTTTTTAGAGCTTTTAGTGTAACAAAAATGACATACTTCTTCTAATTCTGTAGCCATATCTCTTTTATTATAGATAGAATATAGTGATATAGTATCTCATCTCATTAAGCAGTAACAGCTAGCTGCTGGAATAATTTTTTTTTTTGTAGTAGGGTGAGTGATAAATGGTGTCTGGATGGATGTTTTGATTGTTTTCAAAAGGCAAAAATGTCGATGCAGTTTTTGTTCTGTCAACTTCCATTAATTTCTTCTCTGCCTCTTTATTTAAAGGTACAAACTATACATCTATCAATAAACACTAGAGAATAATAAAAAAGAATAAAAAAATGTCTGACTGGGATAACGTTACTATAATTGGTTCTAAAGCACGTATTGGTGGTGGTGGACCAAGAGCCAATGTCGCCAAAACACAATCACAAATCAATGCTGCTAGAAGAACTGGTGCTGTTTTATCAGTTGACAAGAAATATGGTTCTGCTAACAAAGCTAATGACGTTGAAGGCCAAAGATTAACCAAAGTTGACAGAGAAACAGATATTGTTGCACCAAAGAAGATTGAAGCTTCTGTTGGTAAAACTATTTCAAAAGCTCGTGCTGAAAAGAAACTTTCTCAAAAGGATTTAGCTACAAAGATTAATGAAAAACCAAATGTCATCAATGATTATGAAGCTGGTAGAGCTATTCCAAACCAACAGATATTGGGTAAATTAGAAAGAGCTTTAGGTGTTAAGTTAAGGGGTAAAGATATTGGTGGTCCTCTATTTGCTCCAAAGAAGAAATAATTAAAAAAATTAAAAAAAAAAAATGAATTTCTGATTGATATGAAATGAAATGATTTAACTTTTTGCAAAAAAACAAAACTTTTACAATCCATTTAAGTGTAGAAGCCATTTTCTCTTTTAACATTAACAACATAATATTCCTGTGATCTCTTCTTTCAGATAGATAATTAGTAATAAATGTAGTTTCAGGTGGTTATGAAACATGTTGATTATTCTTCCGTTTTAATAGCCAAATAATTTCCACATAGACCTTACTTCTTGTTATTTTATGTTTACATAGGGCTAGGGCTGCTTTTATTCTTGCAAGCAGTACCAGAAGTATCATACATATCAATATAAACTTTGCTGGTCTTTAGGATACATCACTTACTTGACAGAATAATTATGGGGAACTAAACTCGTTGAGTCGGAATTCAAAAAAGAGGTCGGAATTCTTTTTTTCCATAAAAAAAAAAAAAAAAAAAAAAAAAAAAAAAAAAAAAAAAAAAAAAAAAAAAAAAAAAAAAAAAAAAAAAAAAAAAAAAAAAAAAAACATGAAGAAGAGAATCGAAAAAATATTAAAAAAAAAAATGAAAATGAAAATAAAGCATCTTTCTTTTTAAATAAATTTTTTAATTTAAAGTAAAGAAAATAAAAAGAAAATGGCTACTTTAGATTTTGAACCAACTTATTCACCAGAAGAAGTTTATTCTATTGCAGGAAAATCAATTAAATTTGATAACAAAGAAGATATTGCACCATATTTAAAGGAATTAGACGCCTTAAAAGGTGTTAAAAAAATTGATTTTAGTGGTAATACTATTGGTATTGAAGCTTCAAAACATTTAGCTGATTCCATTAAACTTCATAAGGATACTTTAGAAGAAGTTAATTTTTCAGATATTTATACAGGTAGATTAAAAGATGAAATTCCAAAATCTCTTGAATATTTATTACCTATTTTAGCTGAATCACCAAAATTATACATTATTAATTTAAGTGATAATGCTTTTGGTCTTCAAACTATTGACCCTGTTGAAGATTTTTTAAACAAAGCTGTATACTTAGAACATTTGATTCTTTCAAACAATGGTATGGGTCCATTTGCTGGTGCTCGTATTGGTAAATCACTTTATAGAATGAGTTTATTAAAACAAAAATTAGGTTTACCATCACTTAAAACATTTATATGTGGTAGAAATAGATTAGAAAATGGATCTACAGCTTACCTTTCAATTGGTTTAAAAGCACATAAAGATTTAGAAGTTGTAAAATTATATCAAAATGGTATTAGACCTCAAGGTATTTCTAGATTAATTTTACAAGGTTTAAAATATAATAAAAATTTAAAAATTATTGATTTACAAGATAATACTATAACTAAAAAATCAGCCAAAATTTTAGCACAAGAATTACCTAATTGGACTAATTTAAAGGAATTAAATGTTAATGATTGTCTTTTAAACCCATTAGGATCTTTAGAATTAATTAAAGCATTTTATAAAGGTGATGTTTTAAATAATTTCCATACTTTAAGATTACAATATAATGAATTAGATTTAAATTCATTAGAGATTTTAAAAGAAGTTATATCTATTAAATTTCCAAATTTAAAATCATTAGAATTAAATGGTAATAGATTTGAAGAAGAATGTTCAATTATTGATGAAATTAATTCAATTTTTAAAGAAAGAGGATTTGGTGAATTAGATGAATTAGATGATTTAGAAGAAATTGATAGTGAAGATGAAGAAGAAGAATCTGAAAGTGAAGAAGAAGAAGAAGAAGAACAACTTGAAGCTGAAATTTTAGAAAAGGAATTAGATGATGAACAAACTATTTACACTGAAGATAATGATAATAAAGAAGTTCAAGAAATTGCTGCTGAATTAGAAGGTACTCATATTTAAAGATTAATACTTTGAAGAGAAAGAGAAAGAGAGAGAGAGAAAGAGAAAGAGAGAGAGAAAGAGAAAGAGTTGAACAATGATAAAGTAAGTATATATCATACTGAAATTATGATAAGAAGTTCTTGATACATTAATATTATTTTATTAAATTCATTTTAAATTCATATTAATTAATATATATATATATACAAATACAAATTTCAAAATTTTAATTAGATTATTAAACCAAATGTTATAAAACTAAATTACATTTAATTGTTTTTTCATACTTTCTATAACATAATCTTTTTCACACCAATCATTTTCTAACCATTTTTCAATTTTTCTTTCCTTTTTTGGTAATTTATTTAAAGGTTTTGTTTTAATATCAATATCTATTATATAACAAGGTTGTCTTTGAGCCAATATTTCTAATAAAGTTGGATTTGTAAAAGTATTTTTTAAAGGATTATAATAAAGGATTGTAAGATCTAGAATTGATTGAATTGGAGTATTTGAAGAAGAAGAAGAAGAAGAATTTAAAATATTAATTAAACTATTCATATTATTATATCTTGGATAAAGTAAATCATTTAATTTTGGTAAATAATATTTATCACCTTGTTGATGTTGAATAAATAAATCAGTATCTGATAAAATATTAACTTCAGGAAATAACATAATCCAATTATTTTTATTTAATTTAAATAAATTTTGAAGTTTATTCTCTAAAGATAATAAATCAACAGTCCAATTTTCATCTAATTTAAAGATATTAATTAAAAGTTTTAAAGTTGGTACTGACCAAAAAGAACCCCAATTGAAGAAATTCAATTGAATTTCATCATTTGTTGATTTTTCAACTAAACCTTTAATATAATAGATTAAAATAAAATCAAATAAAGATCTATGATTACTTATAACTATTGAATTTTTAAGGTACAGAAATTTATTTAAATCTGAGGAAACATCATTAAAATCAATACCACTTATAATTATTTTTAATTTTTTTCTATTAATCATATAAGTTAAACAATTCCAAAATAATTGAGAAGTTAAAGATTTTATTTTTAATAAATGATCATTTGGAACTATTAATTTAACATTTTTCAAAATTAATGAAATAATCAGATGAAATAAAACATAGATGAAATAAACCAATATTAAGAGATATCCTTTGACAATATTAGAAGTTGACATTTCAGTAAGTACAGGGTAAAGACCAACATGACCTAAAAGTTCAATTGCAGTTCTACTGTAGTTTCTCATTTAATTCTTTCTTTCTTTTTTTTTTTTTTTTTTTTGTTTGGATTGAATTGGAGAAGATTGAAAAGATAATTAAAAGAGTCAACTGTAAGTTGAGAACTAATATTACTATTACTATGATATATTTCTTGGTTCACATTATATTCAAGTCAAATGAATTAATTCCTTCAAACAAAGAATTAATAATAATAATGAATTTTTTTGTGTTTTTTTTTTTTTCATTTTTGTGTCAAATCATCACATAAATATTTTATATCCGAAAACACGGAGATAATCATTTTTTTTTTCTTGAAAATTGTTATTACAAAAATTTAAGAAAAGAATTAGTAAATTATTTATGGTTGAAAACATTTTTAACAAACTTATAATCATATGATGGTAATGATAGAAGCAAGGATGGATGGATGGATGGAAGTTTTTTAATTTGTTGAATTATATTAAATTTAGATAGCAAAAGTTTGCTTTTTTTAGTTTTATTTAAGTTAATAAATAAAATAATTGATTCTGTCTCAAGGAAAATAGGTTTAAAATTTAAAGTTCAAAGTTCAAAGTTCCAAGTTCAAAAGTGAAAACAAAATTGACTTCTTCGTTGTGACTGGCCAATGTAGGTAGAATGTAGTGTTATAGGTTAAAGATATTTAACCACAGGGGATCAGAGTCCAAAATTGAAGTTTGAAGTTGTATTTTTTTAGAGTTTTTTTATCTGATTAATTGAATAAAGTAAAAAAAAAAAAAAAAAAAAAAAAAATTCCATAGTAAATATTTTCACTGTTTTTAGAAACTGCTAATTTCCCTTTATCTACCAAATTTTTTGTTAATTTCGAGGAATTATCAATCACAGTGTTATAGTTATAAAGACAAGTCATGTTGATAGATAGAAATAATAGATAAAGGATTAGTGATGTGCTTTACTATATAAATGGGCTGTTGCTCCTGGTTTAATTTGTTTTGAATCTTTATATCTTTCACAATAACTAGTTACTACTGA
Source organism: Ruyongia tratensis (assembly GCA_030564005.1). Classification (NCBI taxonomy): domain Eukaryota; kingdom Fungi; phylum Ascomycota; class Saccharomycetes; order Phaffomycetales; family Wickerhamomycetaceae; genus Ruyongia; species Ruyongia tratensis. The sequence continues at coordinate 44,560 of JAJMKZ010000003.1, read as the reverse complement.
TAAATCTACTACTACTACTACTACTACTACATACTTGAATCAAATATGGGTATTGCAATTTTACCAGCTACTGCTACTGAATTAAACAAAAACCAATCAGCTATTGAAATCTATAAAGAATTAATCAGTAATGATCAAAAATATGATATTCCAATTGATGTTTATGATGAATATGTCTCTCCATTATTAAAAGAATTAAATAAATTTGGTATTAATGATCCAACTTCTGTTAAATTTGAACCATCAAAACATTTATCCTTTACTGATAATTGTTATGATTCTACTAAAAGATTAACTTTAGATGATATTGGAATTACTGAATTCCCACAAAAACCAATTTCAAATATAGCTGTATCTGATCCATTCCCATTATTTACTGATGAAGCAATTGCAATAATGAGATATGAATTATTTAAAAAGGAATGTTTTTTAAAATGTGGTAGAGTTTATAATCAAAATACTACTGGTGATATGGATGTTTGTGTTAGAGGTTATGCTAAAAATCATTCACCTTTTACTTATTCTGCTTGGACTCATCCAAAAGTTTTAGAAATTATTAGTAAAATGGCTGGTGTTGAATTAATTCATTGTTTTGATTTTGAAGTTGGTCATGCTAATGTTAGTATTAAACAAAAAGATACTATTCTTCTTGATGAAGAAAAAGAATTTGAAAATCCAAAAGATATACCAGCTGTTGTTCGTTGGCATTATGATTCTCCACAGTTTGTTTGTGTTTTAATGTTAAGTGAAACTGAACAAATGATTGGTGGTGAAACTGCTTTATTAATGGGTAATGGTAAAGTTGCTAAAGTTGAAGGTCCAAAAAAAGGTTTTGCAACTATTTTACAAGGTAGAATTATTAAACATGTTGCTCAAAAACCAAAAGGTCAATATACTGAAAGAATTACTACTGTTTCTTCTTTTAGACCAAAAGATGTTATGTTAGATGATAGTGTTTTAACAACTATTAAACCATCTGTTTTATCTGGTTCTCGTTATAATGATTTTTATAAAGAATGGATGAATTATAGAATTGATGTTTTATCAGAAAGACTTTCAATCTTTAAAAAAGAAATGAATGAATCAATTGAAAATGGTTCAAATTTTGATCAATTAAAGACTATTAATTTTATGAAAAAAATGATTGCTGAATATTCTGATCATACTTGGCAAGAATTTGAAGTTGTTGATGAAGGTCTTGTTGAAAAACCAACATCTTTTAATGTTACTCAAGGTTATTTCTAATTTTATATCAACTTTAACTTTCCAAAAAGGAAAAGAAAGAAGAAAAAGAAAAAGAAAAAGAAAAAGAAAATAAAAGTATTAAAATTATAATACTTTTTTTTTTTTTTTTTTAATGTTTGAAATGTTTAAATTTTTTAGTTCTATATCTTTTTTTTTTTAAGAAAAAACAAACAACAATATAAGAATCTTAATCAGTTTGATATTGATTTATAATAGATTCATTTTACAATAATAATATTCTTTGTTTTTTTTTTGTTTTGTTTTTCTACAACATATATATATATATATAATTCTTTTTTAATATCTTTTTTAAAAATTAATAATTCTTTGAATATATATTAAAACACTTTAAAAAAAAATCTTTCTTTTATTTTCTTCTTCTTCTAATAAACTTATATTATATTTTAAATCTAATAAACATAAAATTATTACTTTTTACTAAATTTATTTGTTAATTTTTTAACTTGAAGTTTTGAAAAATGAAGAGCACCATTACTAAATACTTCATCTAATTCTTCTAAAGTATATTGTTTTGTTTCTGGAATATAAAAGAAGACTAATATAACTAAAATTATATTCCAAGCACCATAGAAATATAAACCACCTGAAGTTGTCATTGTTTTATTCATTTTTGGCCAAGTCATACTTAAACAAAAATCTAATAACCAATTAATAGCCATTAAAAGAGCTGAATGAGCAGCTCTAACACTAATTGAAGGAGTTTCAGCAACTAAAGTAAAACTAACTGGTCCAATACCCCAACCATAGAATAAAACATAGATATACATAGCTGTTAAACCTGCACCTAATCTTGCTTTATCTTTATCAACATTTAAAACACCACCTAACCAAAATAAACAAATAGCTTCAACAGGTAAAGTAAATAAAAGCATCTTTCTACGACCATATCTATCAATCAATTGACTTGATATAAAAGTAGCAAGAAAACAACCACCACCAATACCAATTGAACCAGAAATTGCTGTAATTGAATCAATACCTGCATTTGTTAAAATTGTTGTTGTATAAGAAACTAAAATATTAACACCACCATATTGTTGACCAAATATACCTAAGAATGAAACCCAAACAGCAAATCTATTTCTTGTTTTTATAAATAATTCTTTAAATTGTTGATATAAAATTTTTAAAGGACCAATTTTTTTATTATAATTTTGACCTAATTCATCATTAATTAAATTATTAATTAATTCATTTTCAAATTTTAAAGATTCATAAAGAATATAAAAATCTCTTGCACCAGATAATTTTGAAATTCTTAATTTAATTAAAGATTTTAAAGATTCTAAATATTTATTATTTGTTATTAACCATCTTGGACTTTCAGGTACAAAATAAACAGAAATTGCACAAAAAATTGGTGGAACAGCAGAACAACCAACCATTAATCTCCAAGATAATGAACCATCAAGTTCAACAAAAGCTCTATTAAAAACAGAACCAAGACAAACACCTAATGCAATAAAAGTTTGCCATAACATTAATAAAGCACCTCTTGAAATAGCAGGTGAACATTCAGCAACATAAATTGGTACAGTTGCAGAATTTAAACCCATCCCAATACCTAAATATAATCTACCAATTAACATTGCAGCTAACCCATTTGAAAAAGCTTGCCAAAGAGAACCTGTAAAACCAATAAAACAACTAATTAATATAACTAATTTTCTACCATAATATATATTTAATAAAATAGTTAAAGGAGAACCAATAATAGCAGCAGCAAGATAAGGAGCAGAAATAATGATACCTTGAATATTAGCATCAGTGATATTAAATTGATTCATAAATTTTAATTGAGCACCACCAATAGCAGATTCATCCATACCAAAATTAAGAGCAGCTAAAGAAGTTGATAAAGCAGTTAAAATCATAAATTTTGATAATGATAAAATTGGTTTTGAATTTTCTTTATTAATTAAATCTTGTTCATCATTTAATAAATTTAAACTTGAAGAATTTGGATTATTAGCTAATAAAGCACCTCTTAATAATAAATCTTTATAATCAATTAAATCTGAATGTAATTCTAATAATTCATCAATTTCAAATTTAATTTGAGATTCTGGTAAAAATTGTTTAAAAACATTTTTAACATTTTCAGATGTATTTGAATTTAAATCATCATCAATTGAATCAGTTTGTGAATTATAATGTTCTTCATTCTTTAGATTAATTGAGATATCAGTTTCTGATTTCTTGTTTTCAAAAGACATTCTTTTTTTTTTATCCTATTGTCTTTAGTTGAATAATATGAATTGTAAAGAATTTTATTTAACCACAAAAATTCAGTACTTTATATAATTTTGACTTATAAAATTATATGAACAAATATGATTTAATTGGAGAAAGCAATTATGGTAAATTATGGTTATAAAAGTTATGTGGATCAGAAATAAATTGTGATTGTGAAAATTGTCACATTTTTCAAACAACTTTTAACATTTGAGTATAATAATAATAATAATTCTATCTTTATTGATAGATTGTTGTGTAATTGTGTTTAGATTTAGAGTATTGAGCTATAAAATTGTAGTTTTGTATCATTATTAGTTTTCGGTATTTAATATGACCATAATAATTACTTTGTGAATAACAACACCATTTAACAAATAAATACTAATGAAAAGATAAGTTTATAGTAGTAAAGTAGCAATATTGGAAGAGATCAAGAAAGGTCATTATAGCCATAGTTGATTTAATTATAATTATAATGGTGGTGGTGGTGGCTAATTTTTTTTTTTTTTTTTTGAATTGATGGTGGCTATTTAGGATTTTTTCACTTTATAATTATTATTATTATTATTATTATAATTGTTATTATTATAATTGTTATTATTATAATTGTTATTATTATAATTGTTAGTTTTCCATAACAAAGGATTCGATAACATTTAATGATAAATTTGTATTTAAGAACTTAGAAATAATAATATGATTTTTTTAACTTTCACATCTTATTCATTTTTTCAATCAATCATTTAATCATTAGTTAAAAGATCTATTTTACCTAATTATTATCATCATCAAAACTATTAATTATATGACTCAACCTGAAAAAAATAATACAAAACCTTTAAAGACTCATTTAGATATCGTTATCTTAGGTGCTGGTATCGTTGGTGCCTTTGCTGCTAATGTTCTATCAAGATTACCAAACGTTAATATATCAATTTATGAAAAAAGTGAAGAATTAAGAGAATCTGGTGCTGCAATTACTTTAACTGAAGGTTCAATTTCTTTATTGGATAAAGTTTTTAATATTGATAATTTTGAAGATATTTTATATAGATCAACAAAAGAATTAGGTACTTCAATTAGACATTGGAAAACTGGAGAATATTTAAAAAGTAAAAGTTCTTCATTACCAAGATTACCAAAATATAGACAAGCAAAGGCACAAAGAATTGATTTATTAAAATTTTTAATTAAGAATATACCAAAATCAATTAAAATTAATTATGGTATTACAGCAAAAAATGTTGATTTAAATATTAAAAAAAATGAAAATAAAATTATTATTAATTTAATAAATAATAATTTAAATAAAAATTTTCAAATTGAAACAGATTTAGTAATTTCAGCTGATGGTATTTATTCAAAAATTCGTCGTCAATTTACTAATGATGAAATTAAATATAAAGGTTTGGTTGCATATCGTAATGTATTTGATGAATCAATTTTAAAAGGTATTAAAAATATTCCTGAAGATGTTACAGTTTGGATTGGACCAAATTCTGCAATTTTTATGACAAAATTAAAACCAAATCAATTTAATGTTGCAGCTCATATTAAAGAACCAATTGAAATTGCAAAAAAATTAAAATGGAATCAAACTAATATAATTAAAAAAGATTGGGAAAGACAAAGATTAATTGATCATTTTAAAGATTGGGATCCATTAATTTTAAAAATTTTAAATTTAATGCCAAATTCTTATGCATTCCCATTAGAAAAGGCACCATGGTTAAAAGATTTAATTGTTGAAGATAGATTAGCATTTGTTGGTGATGCAGCACATCCAACATCTGGTGTTTATGGAGCAGGAGCAGCTTTAGGTTTTGATGATGTTTGGGCTCTTTATAGAGCGATTCTTGAAACTGGTAGAGGTGGTGAATTTTATGATTTAAAAAGAGCTTTATTTATTTTTAATGAAGTTAGATCACCATTTTTACAAAGAGTTTCTGAACAAATTGAATTAGATCAAAAATTTTATAAAGAATATGTTGATGTAGTTATTAATGATGATAAAGAATGGAGTAGAAGAGTTATTGAATCTGGATTACAAGCTAATTGGATATCTGAATATAATATTGAGACTGAATTTCAAAAAGTTAAAGACCAATACTTTTTAGATTACTTTACAAAACCTGTTACAATTTAAAGATGTATATAATGAATTATAAATATAAATATAAATATAAATATATAAATTAAGGTATATATGTATTTAAAGTACAAAGCCCTAGAAGCCCTAACAAATTCACGTGATAAATAAGAAGCCCTAAAGCCCTAAACCCCACAGTCTGTTTTTTATTCCTAAAACGTAAATTATCTTCATTAATTAAAAATAAAGAATAAATTATATAAAATAATTAAATTAATCGGAATTATTTCGGTTTAATAATCATTTTATTTCATAAATTAATCTCCACATCATTGATCTATATAAAAAGGTAGGTACCTTCCTTCATCTCTATTCTCTTTTATATTTTTTTATTTTATATTTTTTATTACAGTTTAACTAACATAATGTTATCTTTTAAAAGATCTTTTGGTTCAAATTGCTCAAAATTAATGATGTCTTCAACAAAATCTACTTCTTCAAATATTACTACTCCTATAATTACTGAAAACAAAAGACCAAAACCTGATGAAGTTTTATCAAATATTGCTCATTACGTTCATGATTATAAAATTGAATCAGATTTAGCTTTAAAAACTGCAAAATTATGCTTTTTAGATACTTTAGGTTGTGGTTTAGCTGCTTTACAATATGATCAACCAAAAAATTTAATTAAACCAATAGTTCCAAATACTGTTGTACCAAATGGTACTAAAATTTTAGGTACTCAACATGTAATGGATCCAATTAATGGTGCATTTGCAATTGGTACTTTAATTAGATGGTTAGATTATAATGATTGTTGGTTAGCTGAAGAATGGGGTCATCCTTCTGATAATTTAGGTGGTATTTTAGCAATTGCTGATTATTTAAATAGAATGAATAGAGCTCATTTTTTAAAACATGAAAAAATATTTAAAATTAAAGATGTTTTAGAAATGATGATTAAAGCTCATGAAATTCAAGGTATTTTAGCTTTAGAAAATTCTTTTAATAAAGTTGGTTTAGATCATGTTTTATTAGTTAAAGTTGCAACAACTGCAGTCGTTTCAAAAATGTTGGATTTAACTTATTCTCAAACAATTGATGCAATCTCTCATGCATTTGTTGATGGTCAAAGTTTAAGAACTTATAGACATGCTCCAAATACAATGTCAAGAAAATCTTGGGCTGCTGGTGATGCTTGTAAAAGAGCTGTTAATTTAGTTTATAACGTTAAAAGAGGTGAACCAGGTATTCCAACTGTTTTATCTGCTAAAACTTGGGGTTTTTATGATGTTTTATTTAAAGGTAAACCTTTTAAAATTAATAAAGATTATGGTTCTTATGTTATGGAAAATGTTTTATTTAAAATTTCTTATCCAGCAGAATTTCATGCTCAAACTGCTGTTGAATGTTCAATGAATTTATTTAATAAATTAAAATCAAAAAATTTATCTTTTAAAGATATTAAAAAATTAACAATTAAAACTCAAAATGCTGGTATGAGAATTATTAATAAAGTTGGTCCTTTATATAATTATGCTGATAGAGATCATTGTATTCAATATATGGTTGCAATTCCTTTAATTCATGGAAGATTAACAGCTAATGATTATAGTGATGAAATTGCTTCAAATCCTGAAATTGATGAATTAAGATCAAAAATGGATTGTATTGAAAATGAACAATTTTCAATTGATTATTTAAATTCAAAAAAAAGATTTATTGGTAATTCAATTGAAATTGAATTAAATAATGGTGAAAAATTATTTGAAGAAATTAATTATCCAATTGGTCATAGATTAAGACGTGAAGAAGGTGAACCAGTTTTAATTGAAAAATTTAAAAATCATTTAAATTTACATTTTAATGATCAATATAGTGATAGAGTTGAAAAAATTTTACAAGCAAGTTTTGATAAAGATTTTGAACAAATGGATGTTGATAAATATATGGATTTATATGCAATTTAAAAAAAAAAAGAAAATGATTTTATTTTTCAAAAATACAAAACAAAAAAACACAAAAAGAATTTGATATTTTTATTATTATGAATTTATATTTTAACTTTTGATGATTTTAAAAACCTTTTTTTTTTTATTATAATTCATCAATTATTTTACCTAATGAACCTTGTAGATTTTCCATTACATTTGTTGTTTCTTTATTTATTATTAAACCTGTTGAAGTTGTCGTTGCTATGATATCTGTTGAAACTGTTGATAATATATTTGTTGAAACATCAATAATTATATCAGTTATTGGATCAACAATCATATCAATTTCAATTGGTTTTGATGATTTAAATAAACCTAAACCAAATAAAAATATTTTAATAGTTTTAAAAATTAATTTAATTGGTATTATTAATAATCTATTCCAAAATACTTTAAAACAACATAAAAAAAAAAATATTGTTGAATAATATAAGAGATTTTTATCTCTTTTTGAAGCTAGTTTTATATCATTAACAAAACCTTGTGATTTATCTAATAAATCATTAACATATTCATAATTTGTTGATAATTTTGATAAATCATTACTTTGAATTTCTAAATCTTGTAAATTTAATGAACTTTGAACTAATGAACTTTGTAATATTTGTGATGATTGTAATAATGACTTTGTTATTTTATTAGTAGCTGTTAAAATCTTTGTTTCCATATTTTCACCTTCTGTTGCTATCAAACCTTTAGAAGTACTACCATCATCATCATTATCTACTAAATCTTCATGATTAATATTTGAATATTTTTGCTCTTTTAATTCTTCAAATTTTTTAACCTTCAATTCTCTTTCTTCATCTTGTTTATTGATAAACATTTGTTGGAATATACTTTTAAAATCTGTCAATTTATCAAATCTTAAATATAGATCACTACCTTCTGAATCAATTTCTTTTAATCCATTATATCTTAAATCTAAATTAATGTATAAAAATTCTAATAAATCATTAAATTCAATAAAACTTTTTACAACTTGAACTCTAGAATCCTCATCTTCAAAAGTGTATGAATGTAGTTTTTTCAAGAGTGTGTTTTTAAACTCCTCTAGATGTATAGTCTGTTTTTGTAGTGACATTTAAGATTCTATTGAATTCTATTAAATTGATTTGGTGTTAAGTATAAATTTTGTTGTGTTTATTTATTTTTTTTTTTAAAAAAAAACCTCACTAATAAAATTAAACAGCAACAGCAACAACAACAACTTCAACATCAACATCAACATCAACATCTTAGACTGTAATGATGACAGGAAAGCACAAGGACCCACACCACGACCACATGAAGACGCTCAAGATACAAAAACAGCAGCCTAGAGCAAGACCTCCTCAACCGTTGAAATTCATTGAATATGAAAATAACAACATTATAAACAACAATGAAGATGACCATAATGATAATAATAATAATCGTTCATTACTTTCATCAAACTCAGAAATCCAATTCAGAACAACTATATCAAACTACCAACCTCGTTTCAAGCAAGAGAGAAAAGTCATACCTAATACCAGAACCTTTAGTACGTTTAAACAGAAGATTCCAACATCTAATAATAGCAGCAATAACAATAATCATAACAATAGCAATAAGAGTATAAATCCTAATAAGAAAAAGAGTAATATACCTTCAATAGCTAACTATAAATTCACAACAACGTTTGATCTGAAGGGTGTTGAAAGAGTTGATAATCAACAATTAAAATTTATTGATAATTCAAATGAGAATATAACAGTTATTACAAGAAAGAAATCTTATCAAATTACTTCAATTGATGAAAAAATTAAACTATTAAAATTAATCAAACATCATGATTTAACTAATAAAAGACCTAAGAATAAAATATGGCAAAATATAGTTGATGATTATAATACAAAAAATGGTTTAAATGATTCAGGTTTAACTGTTCAACATGCAAGAAAAATTTATAAAAGTATTAAAGAAAATAATTTAGTCATTGAAGAACATGATGAAACAACAACAGAAGTATCAGATACAAATACTGTTTCAACTAATAATGAAAATAATGAAAATATTTATAATCAGTTAAAAAAATATTTATAAAAGAAAATTCAATGTTTCTAAAAAAAAAACAAAAAAAAAAACTGTTTAATGACTATCAACTACAAAACTAATGAAAACAAATAAAATGCTTTAATAAAGTTTTTTACAATATATTTGAATCAAAAATTTTAATGATTAATGATAATTATACCAATATATCTACAATTTTTTTTTAAAGATAATTGAAAAAAAAAAATAAAATAAAATAAAATAAAATAATAAAATAAACATGATTATCTATACCAAATTAATTACATAAATATTACAGTAATACACCTAAATCTAATTAGAAAAAAAAACGCACACACACACACACACACACACACATACAAACCCATTTAGAAGAGAAAATAAATAAAACGCCAAAGAAAAAAATATCATTAACAAAGACCTTTAAATTTCAGTCTTGATTCTAATTTATCAACTTTATTAAATTTTAAATTACTATATTCTGTTTTTCTCTTAATTCTAACAGCTGCAACAACAAACTTAAATATTATCTTTAAATTTGGCTTTTTATGTCTTAAAACTTCATAATCTGGATAAATTCCAATTCTTTGTAATTTATTAATATCTTTACCAACAAATTTTTCATTATTTTGAATTGTTTTAATCATAAATTCATTAACAAATTTTAAATCTTGAATTTTATATAAACTTTTACCTAGTTGTAATTTATAATAATCTTTTAAATCTTTAATTTCTGTATTATTATTTTCAAATTCAAATTCTTTTGTTTGTTTAACTTTATTAATTATTTTATTAATTCTTCTTTCTAAATCAACTTTGTCTTTTTTAATATCTTTATATTTATTAATTAAATCTTCTTTCATCTTATTAAATTCATAATCACTTTCTTTTAATTTAATATCTTTTAATTTAATTTCATCTTTTAATATTTCAATCTTTTTATCATAAAAATCTGTTGAATCTAAATTCTTTGTTTTAAAATTATTAATCTCCGATCTTAAATCTTCAATCTTTTTAACAAATAATTTATTATCATTCTTTAATTCATAATTAATATCTTCAACTTTATCAATAGTTGCTTCTAAATATTTAATATGAGTCAGACCTTCATTTAATTTATTACTTATTAATTTAATCTTTTGATTCTTATCTTGTAATAATTTTAATAATTTTTGTTGTTGTTGTTGATCTTCATTATCTTTAAACTCTTTATTTAAAGAATTAAAAGTTTCATCAAAATTATTGTTATTAGTATTTTTTCTTAATTTTTCAATTGTCTTCTTATATGTTAAAATTTCACTTTCATATTGTTCTTTCAAATTGTTAAGTTCAATATTTAACAGTTTAATTTCATTTTCTTTAGATCCTTTAATTTTTAATAATTCAAGTTTTTCATCATCAATTTTTTGTGTACTTTCTAATTGGAAATGTCTTAATTCATTTTTAAATTTAATTATTAAATCTTCTTTAGTTAATAATTCTGATTTATAATGATCTAAATCATTTTGATATTCTTTATTTAATCTTGAAAGTTTTAAATCTTTTTCATTTAATTCAACTTGTAAACTATTGATTTCCTTTGTTAAATTAGTAATTTCTTTCTTTTCATAAGAGTTTGTATCAATATTTTTAAATGCTCTTTCTCTACTTAATTCATCTTCTAATGATTTATTTTTGAAATTCAATTCTTCAACCTTAATTGAAAGTAATTCAATTTCTTTATCATTATCATTAAATTTATTGTTATTATATTTAGCAAAATTTTCTCTTTCTTTTAAGCTCTTTTGAAATTGATATTTCAAATCTTTATTTTCTTTTAAAGTTCTATCAGTTAAATTCTTTAATTCAATTACTTCATCATCTGATTTCTTTTGTTGCTTTAATAATGAATCACGTTCTAATTTAATACTATTTAATTCTCTTTCTAATTTTTCTAAATTATTTTCCAAAATTTCAGATTTTTTAATATATTTTTGACTTAAAGAATCATTTTTAGATCTTTCTTTAATAAATTGATTTTGTTCATTAATAATTGATTTAGATTCATCAAGTTTTTTCATTAATTTTTCATTTTGATCATTTAAATTTTTATTTACAATTATTAAATTTTCTAATTCTTTATTTAACTTATTTGAATCATTTAATTTATTTATTTTTAAACTTTCAAAATTTTGTTGTAATTCTTCAAAATTTTTTAAACTTTGATAATCTCTATGTTCAAAATCTTCTAATCTTTTTCTTAAATCTTCAATAAATTTATCTTTATTCAAAATTTCAGATTTTAATGATTCAATTTCATTTTTTTTAGAATTATATCTTTCTTGTAAATCTTCAAATTCTTCATTTTGTTGTTTAAGAATTTGTTCTAATTCTTCATTAACTGCATCATTATTTTCAGAAACATTTTTTAAATCAGAAATTTTATTTTCTAATGAAGTTACAGTATCAACAAGATCTTTAAGTTCAATATCTTTACTAACTATTTCATCTTGAAGTTCTTTAATTTGATCTAATAATTCATCTTCATGTTCTTGTAAATTTCTTAATTCAGTATCAGATGGTATAGAATTTTTTAACTCTTCAATTGCTGATTCAAGTTCTTGAATAGTTTCATGAAGATTTTTATTACTTAATCTTAATTCTTCAGCTTGGTTATGAGAATCTTTAAATTCATTTAATGCTTCATCAAGTTTTTTAATTTCATCTTTATAAGCTATTAATTTTTCATTCAATGTATTATCATTCTTCATGTTTGAAACTTGATTGTTTAAATCATTTATATGTGATTTTAATTCAATAATCATTTCTTGTAATTCATTATTTTGTTTAAATAATTCTTGTTGATCATTATTTGATATTGAATTAACAAATTTTGTTAAAGTAGCAATTTTAATCTTTAAGTTATAATTTTCATCTTGTAATTTAGATATTAAATTTTGTTGTTGTTTAATTGGATTTAAATCATTATTTAAATTGAATCCATCTTTAACAGGTGATGAAAGTTTATTTCTATTATTGTTGTATTTAATTGTTGAATCTGAATGATTGTTATTATGATTGTAATCATCATCATTATCGTCATCATCATCATCATATTCTATAAATGAAGAACCACCATTCATTGCCTTTTCTATTGGTGATTTTTTGAGATAATTACCATTATGAGTGAATAATCCATTTTTGGAAGATCTCTTTATACTTTTTGTAATATCATCAGTATCATTATAATTTTCATCATTTCTACTCCTATCATGACCAATGGGTGTGAATTCAAGAGATGGTTCCACTCTACTGGCACGTCCTATAGTTGGAGTACGTCCCATATAAGGTTTTGAGCTGAACATTTGTTGTTATTATCAAAGGAAGGTAAAAGTTTTAAAATGAAAGGTTGGTAAAGAGCACACAAACACGTACACAAAAAACAAAAAAAATCTAGATAGTAAAGAGAGAACGTTGCAATAGAAATGATTTAGTTTAATATAGAAGTTAAGTTGGACCAGTTATTTAGATATTTAAAAGAAAATGAGTGAAGGCTTCCTCTGTTTTTTTTTTGTATTCTTCTTTCTTAAAAAAGTTTAAAAAACATTTGTTATTTTTGTTTACTTTTGTTTTTTTTTTTTTTTTTTTTTAAA
>JAJMKZ010000003.1:9987-31201 GCA_030564005.1 Ruyongia tratensis | reverse complement strand
AGAATTCTTTTAGAAGGAACTCTATATATAGTATTAGAAAAGTAACATTAAAGAAGTAAACAGTTGAATGGGGACCTTCTTCAAAAAAAAACACTCAGATAGACAAAGATATAACAAAATGATAGATAGATAGATAGATAAAATTAATGAAAAAAAAAATATATAATAATGGATAGCACATAAAAATCATAAATAATAATTAATATTAAGGTTAATTAAATTCTTAAAATGAGATGATTGATAAATGAATTGATGATGGAAAGTGATCAAAGATATGGAGATGATCATCTGAAATGTAAACATAGGAATGATATAGGAGATGAATTTTTGATTATATGAATAAAAAAAAGGGAGAAAAAAATACATATACAGAATTAGCAAGCTTGGATCACATAACAACAACAATGATAATGAGTTGAGGCATTATAGAATTGAAGTCAGATAATCATAAAATAAAGAAAAGAATATTAGAATTTAAATTAATATTTTAATTCTTTTGGTTGTTCCCATGGGTTTGATTGATCAGTGAAATGACCATATGAAGCAGTCTTGAAATAGATTGGTCTTGCTAAATCTAATTCTTTGACAACAACACCTGGTCTTAAATCAAAGTTCTTACGGATGATAGCAACTAATTCATCTGAAGTGTATTTAGAAGTACCATAAGTATCAACGAAAATAGATAATGGTTCAGCAACACCGATAGCATATGATAATTGAACTAAAGCTCTTCTAGCTAATTTAGCATGAACTAAAGATTTAGCAATCCATCTAGCGGCATAAGCAGCAGATCTATCAACTTTTGAGAAATCTTTACCAGAGAAAGCCCCACCACCATGAGCACCCCAACCACCATAAGTATCAACAATGATCTTTCTACCGGTTAAACCAGCATCACCTTGTGGACCACCAATGACGAATCTACCAGATGGTTGAATATGGTAAATAGTTTTTTCATCTAATAATTCAGATGGAATAACAGTTTTAACAATATGTTTTAAAATTTCAGTTCTTAAATCTTCAGTTGAAATTTCATCAGCGTGTTGAGTAGAAATAACAACAGTATCAACTCTAACTGGGATAACAGCACCACCATCTTGTTTGTATTCAACGGTAACTTGGGTTTTGGTATCTGGTCTTAACCATGGTAAAGCACCAGATCTTCTAGCATCAGCTAAAGCCTTGTTTAATTTATGAGCTAATAAGATGGTTAATGGTAATTTTTCATCAGTTTCATCAGTGGCATAACCAAACATGATACCTTGATCACCAGCACCTAATTCTTCTAAAGCCTTTTCATAATGTAAACCTTGAGCAATATCTGGAGATTGTTGTTCAATAGCGACTAAAACGTTACAAGTTTTGTAATCAAAACCTTTAGCAGAATCATCATAACCAATATGTTTAATGGTATCTCTGATAATTTTTTGATAATCTAATTGAGCTTTAGTAGTAATTTCACCAAAGACTAAAATCATACCAGTTTTAGCAGCAGTTTCACATGCAACTTTTGATAAAGGATCAACAGCTAAACAAGCATCTAAGATAGCATCAGAGACTTGATCACAGATTTTATCTGGGTGACCTTCACCGACAGATTCAGAGGTAAATAAGAAAGTTTCACTGGCCATTGTGATTATGAATTGAGAAGACTTTGAATTAAAAGAATGAACTTTATTTTAATAAAAAAATTAAAAATGAAAAGAAGAAAGAAAGTTTTTTGAATGAAAATTTTTTTGTTTTCATTTTTCAGTTTTTTAAATTTTTTTTTTTTTTTTTTTTTTTTTTTTTTTTGACTTCGATGATATCTTTTCGTTTAAAAATACAAATAACATGTGCTAAAATAAAAAAGTGTGGTAATGTTATTGGTTATTAAATAAATAGAGGAATAGAGGAGGATAGAGAATGTTGGTGTTGATGCTGTTGATATTGTTGTGGCTTATCGACAAATGGTCCAGGTCCAACTCCTACTCCTACTCATGTTTCTATCAAAAGATCCAGTTGAAGTAGTTGAAGTGGAAAAAAAATGCATGTGCTAAACGAACTGCACGGAGCCACACTTTTTTCTTTGTTTCTATTCTGAGATTTGGAGCAGGTGGTGCTGGTGGTTTGAATGTCACCATGAGCATCAGCATCACCAGCAGCACCTCTTGTATAATTTTTTTTTTTTTTACTTCTTTTTACTATCAAATATTTGTCAACCCCAATACCTTTTTTAGATAAACAACAGAAACCAAAGACAATTTTAATAACTCATTGATTCATATGAAACTGATCAAAAACTAACAAAATATGATAGAATCGTTTTAGAAGATTCTTATAATTCTATTCAAACTTATTCTTTTTATAGGTTTAATAGCTGCAATAACTTTCCCCATTATTAAAATTAACAACTCCTATAGTTAGTTATAAATTAAATACTGATGTTGAAAAAGATAAAGATAAGTTACATTTCAAATACATATTTATTTATTACCTTACTTAATTCATACCATTTAATTAAAAAAAAATAAAAGGGAAAAGTATACACATATAAAATCAAATAATATTTAAAAATGACAAAATACCAGTTAAAAAAAAACAAAGATTAAATAAGAACCCATAAAAGAAAGAAAGAAAGAAAGAAAGAGAGTCAAAAAAAAAATTAATTTATCATCTACCACCATTTTTATAACTAACACATTGTAAATTTTTATCAATTCTAGATAAACCTTCTGGACCTGGATGAACATTTGGACCTCTCCATGGTGTATAACAAATACTATCAAATCCACATTTATTTTCACAATCATAAAATGATGACCAATTTAATTTTTCTAATAAAATTATTAATTCTTTTCTCTTTTCATAAATTAATGATTTTAAATCATTAAATGATTGTTCTTCAACATAACCTTTAACAATAATTTGTTTACTTAAATCAAACATATCAAATATCATATCAATAATTGATTCAGAAACTTTAACAATTGATGACCAAATTAAAATTTCTGAATTAGTTTGAATTGATTCATTTGGATGAGAATATTGATAAATTGCTTCCTTTTTAGCTAATAAATATTGTTTTTTTAAATCATTATTTAAATTAAATTCTGAAAATCTTCTAATAAAATTTGATGTAAATAATGTAACATTTGAAATAATTTTTAAAAATTCTTGATTTGATAAATCATTATTTAATGGTTTAGTATATTCATCTAAAGCTTTTAAAGTTGGTGTAAATTTATCAACAATTTCATTAGTTAATATTTGCCAATTTGTACCAGTATATGGATTTAATTTATCACTTTTAAAATAATTAGATAAATCATTAATCATATCATTTTTTAATTCCTCTGTAACATTCATAGCACGTCTTAAATATGGATCTGGATGAATCCAAGTTCTATTTAATGGTGTAACAAGACCTTTAAAATCTAATAAAATTCTTTGATCTCTTTTATCATGAATATTACCTAATTTTTTTTGATCATAACTTGCCATATTTGAAATTGAATTTAATATTAAATTTAATTCATTTGAATATTTTTTATCTTTTAAAGAAGAATCTGAAATATTTAAATTATTATTAAATGAATCTAAAGTAATATTTGAAATTAATTCTAATTTTGGTGATTTCATATCACAAATAATTGCTTCAAAACCAATTTCAATTCTAATAATAGCATCAAGACCAAATGGTTTACCCCAATCACAAATAGTTTTTGCAACTGTATATTCATTAGTTTGTTCATTTTTATCAACTTTACCTAAAATCATTTGTGTATCTAATTGACCACCAGAACCTTTTGAACCTGTTGTACCATCTAAAAAGATAACTTTATCCAAAGGTTTTTTAACTTCAAAAGTCATCATATAAACATGACCATTTGATGCAGGTCTTTTACTTGAACCACCTGAAGAAATACCACCAGTGAAATCTCCATCTGAATTACTATTTGAACTTTGACCCCATCTACCACCATCATTACCACCTGGAGGACCACCACTACCACCTGGTCCACCACCTGGTCCACCTCTTCCAGCACCGCCACCACCACCTGGAGCTCTACCACCCATTCTTCTCATAAAGGCATAACTGAACTCATGATCCATAGCGATCCAATCAAGACCAACAGGGACACTACCATATGAATTACCATGATATAAAAGAGTACCTTCTGGAATATAAGCAGGAATGAAACCAATACCATTTGGATAAATATTTTGATCTTTATTACTTAGAGCACCATTGATCAAATTGAAAACGTTAGTTGCATTATCTAAATCTATTGGTTGAACTAAATCTTTATAATTTTTATAAGTAACATCAATTAAAGCTTCAATTTTTGAATTTGAATTTGGATTTGAATTTAAATTTAAACTTTTATCAGATTGATAATCAGGACATTCATTTGATGGAGTTGTGACATAGTTGTTATTAGGACCAGTTGATGAGAATGGAACAAAGTTATATATCAAAGCAGAAGCTAAAACAATAGCTATTAAACCTGCAATGGCTGAAATATAATATTTTTTTTTAGATTTGATTCTTTGGAAAAGAGGTTCATAGTCAAGACCTTCGAACTCTTCAACGTCTATCTCTTCACTGTTACGTGATAGATTGAAACCCAACATTGTTTAAGTTCTCTCTAAATAGTATTTTAACAATTTCTTAAAAAAAAAGAAAAATAAAAAAAAAGAGGATAAATTTACTTATTTATTTATCTTATTTTATTTTATTTATTTATTTTCAAACACCCAAAAAAAAAGAAAAAAAAAAAAGAAAAAAAAGATCCAAGAAAACTTCAAATTTGGAATGCCGAAAAACAATAAAAAAAACTAAATATTTTATGTGTTTGAATTTAAAGATAAAATTTTTTTTAAAAAAAAAAACTGTGATTAAATGTTAGATGTATCTTATTCTCTGTTTTTGTTATAGTGTTATAATGATAATAGTAAAGTTTTATTATTTGAACGTTAACTATATATTAATGATTCTTTTGTAAAGGAACATATAAAAAATTTTTTTATTTAATTTTTCTTGTAAAATTTACTTAATAATTAAAACAATTTTTTTAACAAGCCCGAATTATTTTACAATCCCCTATTGGTTGTAATAATAAATACATCATAGATTATAAATTTAATCATTATTACACATTTGATCCAATTCAATTCAATTCAATTTAATAGCAAATCTACACTAATACTCAACTTACACTCTCGCTGTTTTCTTTTTTCTCTTATATAATCTATCTATCTTAACAAGGTGTTAGTTTAAAAAAAAAAAACAAAAGAAAAAAAAAACAATGAATTAAAAATAATTTAAATTAGTAAAAATAAAACATAAAAAAGATTGACAATAATCAATAATCTCAACTTTATAATTTTTTTT
Source organism: Ruyongia tratensis (assembly GCA_030564005.1). Classification (NCBI taxonomy): domain Eukaryota; kingdom Fungi; phylum Ascomycota; class Saccharomycetes; order Phaffomycetales; family Wickerhamomycetaceae; genus Ruyongia; species Ruyongia tratensis. The sequence continues at coordinate 25,824 of JAJMKZ010000003.1, read as the reverse complement.
ATCTATGATGAACAGTGATACAAAAACAAAACATAACAATATTTTCTTGGTTTGCTTTTCCTCCTCTTCTTCTCACATTATTCAAGCTTCAAAGTACCAATTGAAATTAGGTAGCCGATTTACTATCTTCCTTTCATGAATCAGCAATAGATACGTCTTTATTTGCTAGTATTTCAGTTGGAGTATCAGTGGTTGATTCAACTTCAGTAGTAGTAGTAGTAGTAGCAGCAACAGAAGCAGTGGTAGTTGTAGCAACAGTTGGATTTGTTAATAAGTTTGGATTAACTCTTGTAGCATATAAACTATCAAAGTCAGTAAAATCTAAATCAGATTTATCTTCACTTATATCTTTATATTTCTTAATTGCTTCTTCTTCTAATTTTAAAGCATCATTATAAACAATAGATCCTTCTTCATTATAAATTCTAGCATTACTAAATATCAAATGAACATCTTCAATACATTCCTTTAAACTATGATACATATATGTATCAATTCTTTTTTGAATGGTTTCTAATGCAAGTGGATATTTTATTAATAAATAATAATCTGGATAAATTCTCTTTGGTGGAACTTTTTTAAAAATTTCACTTAATGGTCTACCATTTTCATCAACATAATTAACAATAAAATTAATTAATGCTTGTGAATCAATAGTTAATTTAGCTCTAGTTTCTGGTAATAACATATCAGGTTTATACATTCTATTACCATCTTGTCTACCAATTTTACCACCACGTCCTCTACCACGTCCTCTACCTCTACCACGACCAGTAGAACCACCACCTCTAGATGCACGAACAGGTGCCATAATGTCATTATCATTTAATGCAGGTGTTGTATCCCTACTATTAAATTCTTCAACACCACTACTGGTTGGTGTATCAACAGCACTTCCACCACCTCTTCTTCTTTTACCAGCAGGTTGAATATTTTCTTCATCAACTTCTTTAGTAGGTTTTCTTCCTCTCTTCTTTTTTTTAACTTGAACACCATCAAAATCTTCTTCATCATTATCAGATTCTATAATACCATCAATTTGTCTTAACCATTGATCTTCAGTCATATTATCATCATATGAAGTTGGTTTACGTTCTCTAGCACCACGACCATATTCATCATCATCTGTGACTTCAATAAAAGAGGCTGGATCATATGAATAAACTTTAGGCAATTCAGCTTCAGTATATAATCTACCAGATAATTTTTTAGCTCTATTATCAGCATCCATTTGTTTAAAAAGTTTAAGTTCATCCTCATTTCTTGATAAAATTTGGTTCAATTCATCATCGTTAAGTTCATCATCTTCATCTTCATTATCCTTTTTACCTTCTTCAGCTTCTAATAATGCTCTTAATAAAGCTTCTTGTTCTTCTGAAGTTGACTTGTTATCAAACTTACCAGCTTGAATAACTTTACCATCAATATCTAATTTTTGATGAGCTCTTTCTAAAATAGCTTCTTCAACAGAATCTGCAGTAATCAATCTTAAAATTCTAACTTCATTCTTTTGACCAATTCTATGAGCTCTATCTTGAGCTTGTAAATCTTGATGAGGATTCCAATCAGTATCAAAAATTATAACAGTATCAGCAGTTTGTAAATTTAAACCTAAACCACCAGCTCTTGTGGATAAAAGAAAACAAAAGTATTCAGAATTTGGATCATTAAATAATTTTAATAATGCACTACGTTCATCAGTTTTAGTTGAACCATCCAATCTTAAATATTTCATATCATTTAATCTTAAAAAATCTTCCATAATATCCATAATTTGTGTCATTTGGAAAAACATTAAAACTCTATGACCAGATGCTTTAAATTTAGGTAAAACTCTTTCTAGTAATTCAAATTTACCAGCAGTTCTCCAAATAATATTATTTGTTAAATGTTCTGGATTAATACAATTTTCAATGTCTTCAAAAACAAATGGATGATTACAAATCTTTCTAAGTTGCATAATTGGATTATTTAAACCTTTAACAGGAATTAATTTCTCACCAGTTTCATCAGGAATAAAAATTTGATGATATTTAAGCATATGTTGATAAAGTTTTGTTTGAATAGCAGACATCTTACATTTAATAACTTTTTCAACTTTATCAGGTAAATCTTTTTCAACATCCTTTTTTAAACGACGTAATAAGAAAGGTCTTAAAACTTTATGCAATCTTCTAATAATCAACAATGTTTCTTCTTCTGACAATGCCATCTTATCCTGTGAACCAGTATTAGCAAAAGGTGTATTGAACCATTCATCAAAAGATTTAACAGAATTGAAAATCTTTGGTAAAACGAAATTTAATAAAGCCCATAATTCAGGTAAATTATTTTGTAATGGAGTACCAGTTAAAATTAATCTATAATCTGTATGATAAAATTGTGTTAATGTAGATGATAACTTAGACTGTGCATTCTTCATACGATGACCTTCATCAATAATCATATGAGCCCAATTAATCTTAGACAAAAGTGAACGATCTTTAATAATATATTCAAAAGTTGTCAATAGAACTTGGAAATTTCTAGTTTTAATATCATGTTGTAAAGCTTTTCTTAAAGCTGGAGTACCTTTATAAGTAATTTTCTTAACTGAAGGAGCCCATTTTTCAAATTCTAAATTCCAATTTGTTAATGTTGATAATGGAACAATAACAAGGAATGGACCTGGAATCTTTTTAACTTCAACAAGGTAAGTAATTAAAGAAATACTTTGAATAGTTTTACCTAAACCCATTTCATCTGCTAGAATACCATTTAAATGATTGTTAAATAATGAAACCATCCATTGTAAACCTTTCAATTGATATTCTTTTAATTCACCACCAACTAAAATTGAAGGTTGAATCTTAATTTCTTCCTTGATTTTATGTGCAACATTATAGTAATCAATATTTTCCATATCTTCTTCAATAATAGGTTCTTCTTCCATTGGTTCATCCTCAACAGCACCAGTTGCTCTAGCATGCTCAGTACTTTCCCTTTGTTGATTTTTAACAGCTTGAGCTAAAGAGTCTAAAAATTGATTTGTTTGTCTCAACAAATGAGTAATTCTAGTATCCTTAGTTTGATCCAATAATTTGATATATGCTTCTTCATCATTAGCTTTCAAAGCTTGTAAACGTTGTTTAGCATTTCTTTCAATTCTCTTTTGTTCTTCTCTTTCTATTATAGTATGCATATGAGACATTGATTTACCAAATTTAGCAATCTTTTCTTTTCTTTCATTTCTTTTAGTTACTAAAGTTGAAGTTTCAGAGGTTAATTTTTCAATCATTTCAAATTTCTTTTTGTATTCATTCTTTACTTTAACATTTTCTTGTTGAAAATAAAGCTGAGTTGTAGCTTTTGAATCATTTTGATTAACTTTTCTAATCTTAGCAAGAAAATTAGGATGAGAATTTGTCAATATTGAATTTTTAAACCAATTGAAACTTAAAATATGACCTCTAATTGATTTTTGAAGTGGTAATAATTGTAATGAATAGTAATCAATCAAATCATCCAATAGTTCATCATCTTTAATATCATCAGTAATATTTATATCTTTGAATTCGTCTTCAAAATTTTTTAAAGTTTCTTCTATTTCAAATTCAATAAGTAATTGTCTAACTTCATTAGCATCATTCATATCCAAACCAGTTGGAAAAACACCAGGTATTATATTTCTTGATTTATCAGTGTATAATAATTCATAAGGGAAATCTTCTTGTTGAGTAGGTTCTAAAAATGAATCAACTTCCAATTTTGGATCACTAACAGGAATAATATTTGTAACTTCTGGGTATTTTTGTTTAATTTTATTAATTGATAGTGGTTCATGATTTTCAATTATTGGTCTTGATTTTGAAATTGATTTTCTTTTTTTCTTATTTGATTTAGATGATAAACCAGGAGAATCAGCATTTGGACCTTGTTTATTTCCTAATGATGGACTTTGATTTGAATTCTGTTGTTTTATATCATCGTGAGAAAGTGTTAAGGGATTAGACATTGGTTGAATATTATTTCCTCCTTGTAATGGAGCTTGAGGTTGTGATTGTTGTGGTGGTTGTTGAGGTTGAACTTGAGATTGAAGTTGAGATTGAAGTTGAGATTGAAGTTGAGATTGAAGTTGAGGTTGAACCTGAGGTTGTTGTTGTTGTTGTTGTGGTGGTGGTGGTGATTGTGGTTGAGCATTAGGTTGTTGCTGTTGTTGTAAAGAATTGCCTCCAATATGTTGCAAATAACTAGATAATTCTCTTGATTGACTTTGTTTTAAAGAAGTTAAAAGTATATTGTTGATTTCTACTGGAATAGGTAAATTCTTAACAAGACATTTAAAAGCAGTAATTTGTGCCTTTAACAAAATTTGTTGGTATTGATTGAATAACTCTCGATTCAGAGGGTTTCTATTTTGATTTTGTTGTTGTTGTTGTTGTTGTTGCTGTTGTTGAAGTTGTTGCTGTTGTTGTTGCTGCTGCTGTTGTTGTTGTTGAAGTTGAGCTTGAGCTTGAGCTTGAGCTTGAGCTTGGGCTTGGGCTTGCTGTTGTTGCTGTTGTTGTTGCTGTTGTTGCTGCTGTTGCTGCTGTTGTTGTTGCTGTTGCTGTTGCTGCTGCTGCTGCTGTTGGAGCTGTTGTTGCATTTGCATTTGTTGGAAATTCATGTTAGCATTGTCATTGTTATTATTATTATTGTTGAACCCATTGTTCATACCATTATTCATGCCATTTTGCATTCCATTCTGCATTCCATTTTGCATCTGCTGTTGATATTGTCTTCTTATAGCCTCTTGTTGTTTAGAGATCTGTTTCAAGAACTTTGAAAGCTGGATAAATTCAGAGTTGTGAACAGCGTCATCACCAAGTTGACTCTTTAATGATTGCCATCGCTATAGTGAAGTAGGTTAGTATAATATGTTGAATAACACAAAAGATCTGTACACTTCCAATACATCCAAATCAATTCTAATGGAAATTGACCTTATAAATCTCATAAAGTTTTGGCGGCTAGATAAAATTATTTATGATTAATTTGATTATTATTTTTGGTGTTTGTTTTGATTTTGCGTTGAGCAAAAGAGGAAAGGGGAGGAGAAAAGGAATGGAGAGGAAGTATGAGGGTGTAAGTGGGAGGGACAATGCTGTGGGTGAACATACTTCATAAAATCGTTGTATATCTTCCTTTGCAGGTTTACTGAAGTCCATTTTGGAAGTAAACTAGATTCAACTTCGATTTGCTTTGACACAATCAAAAAAATTTCTTCTTCAATATGGGATTTTTAGGAGGTTTATTTTTCTTTTCATTATTTTTTATTTTTTTTTTTTTAATTTTTTTTTTTTTTTCCCGGTTTCTTGACTTCCTAATTCAGTAACAAGTTGACAGTTGCCTCATTTGGTTATACGCGTATGAAGTTTACTATGAAAGAAGAAAAAAAAAATAAAAAATTGTGCGTTATATTTCACTATAGACAGGTAGTTCATCAATTTGGTCGTTGTCTGCTCTAGTCTTCCATTGCTTTAGGCTCTCATAGAAGGTAATACAGCCTCCAGTGTTGAAGGAAATAGTCCCACTCCAATTATATAAATGATTTAGCCCACCATTATTCTCTTTGACTTTAAATAGAAGGTCTACTTTATTGGAACCAAACCATGGCATATTGAGTTTGTAATCCACTAGATCCTTTAATAATAATGTAAAACTATCAATGTTATTAAGATCTAATTGGCCTTTATTACCATTACCATTACCATTATTGTTAGTGGCAACAACTGTGTTTAAAATGACAATTCTTTGATTTGTTAAAAAGACGTTAGCAGACTTTATCTTTATAGTTTCAGGGTTCTGTTGACCCACTGGTAATAGTGTTAAAGAAATTGGTTGATTTAATTGTTGGTAATTCACTATTTCATCTGGTAGAAGTATAAATGGTGGATTTGAATTTCTTGAGGTACGCATAACCCAATTTAATGACATGCTGTGGTAAAATTAGTATTGATGTGTAGCTAAAAAAATAGTGAATGGTTTGTAGTCTAGTGTATTATCTGTTATTTGTATTCCTTTCTGAGTAGAATGGTTGTTCTTTTTTTTTTATAGTTTTCAGGTTAAAATTTAATTATTTCGTTATCTGGTTTTTTTAATGGGAAAAAAACTTTGGAGTCTGTTATTTACTTTAACTAAGAACTAATTAATTATATAATCTAATAAACTCACAAAACTAAAGAAAAAAACAAAAAACCCAAAACAAAAATAAAATAAAATAAATTAATAATAAGTAGCCAGATCAACTTCATCATCATGATGAGATTCATTATTACATCTCTTTTTAATCTTTTCCATAACATTTTTAACAGATCCTGAACCTAATTGTGAAAGTTGTCTAATTAAAGTCATCAATATCAACAGATGAAATACCTTCTTGATATAAAGGCCATTGCTGTTCTAAAAACATGTTTTCCTTGAGAATCAGAAGAAATTGAAACAGAATAGAACTCAAAAATTAAAGATTAATCAGTTTTAATTCTTAATTTTATTGTCTTCATTTTATAAATTCATTCATTCTTTTTTTTCTTTTTTTTTTAAGTGATTATTTGATTTTAGAGAGAATATAATTACAAGTCATAACTTCAAATGATTAATTTATTGGTGATTATTATAAAACAAATACATCTCTCTATTCAGTAAAAAAAAGACAATATAAAACTATTCATGACTATTACGTTCTAATGAATCCTTTAAGATCTTTGACCAATTAGATTTAAATAAAACGTAATAAGATTCAGACATAGCTAAAACAACAATACCAGCACCTAAACCGATCCATAAACCTTGTAATTTATAATCTTTAACAAAGGCCAAATAAAGAGCTAATGGAACTGCAATTAAATAATAACATGCAATATTTAAATTACTACCAATAACTTGACGACCTTGACCACGTAAACAACCAGCTGACATAACGTTTATACTATCATATAATTGATTAATTGAAAGAATCTTTAAAACTTGATTAGCTAATTTAAAAACTTCTTTATCATTTGTAAATAAAGAAATTAATTCTTTTCTACTTAAAAACATAAAAATACAAACAATACCACCAATAATTGAAGCTAAATACATTGAAACTTTAATAGCTAATTTAGCATTCTTTGAAGATTGAGAACCAACATAACTAGATATTCTAGTTGATGCAGCAACACTAACACCAAAAGGAATTTGGAAAGTTAAAGTAGCCATTGTTGAAGCAATTGATTGAGCAGCTAAAGTTTCAGTACCAAAACGTGAAGCACTAATAGTTAAAATTTCAAAGGCTAAGAATTCAGCTTCAACCATAATAACACCTGGTAAAGCTAATGAAGCCATTGGACCCCAATTTTTAAAACTTTCTTTTAAATTTAAACCATTCCAACATTTTTTACCATCAATAAATTCAACATAACAAAATAATAGAAATGCCATTAAACAATAATTAATAGCAGTAGCTAATGGAGCACCAGAAAATCCAATACCAATATTTTTATCCCAAACTAATAAATAATTTAAAATAGCATTAATTGGTGTACAAATAAATAAAACATATTGAGCAGCATGAAAAATACCTTGAGCTTGTAAAAATCTTTTACCAGTTTCAAATAAGATATAACCTGGAGAACCAAAAGAGATAATTCTTAAATATAATTGAGCTAATTTAGTTAATTCTTTATTTGGTACAAATAAATTTAAAATTGAACTTGAAAACCACCAAATTAAATTAATTGGAATTGCCATAAAAAAAATCATTATTGTACATCTTTGCCAATGAAGACCAACTAATTTATATTTACCAGCACCATAAGCTTGAGCACAAAATGTATCCAAGCAAGTAGCCATCCCTATAAAAACTGAAACTGTGATATTAAAAGTCATTGTTGATAAAGAAACAGCTGCTAATTCAATTTTACCAATATGACCAACTGAAAAAATTGAAACAGCTGTTAAAGAATATTGTAAAAAGAATGTAATAATCATTGGAATAGAATTTCTACCAATAACTGATAATTCAGTTTTAAAATCAGTTGTTAAATAATCTTTATTAATTTCATTATTGTTGTCATTTGATAACGCACCATATAAATCAGTACATGATTCTTCATCTATTAACGATGAGAAAGTTTCTTCTGTTGACATTTTAACTTGATAGATCAAAAAACAGAAAAAGAGAGGGTATTGGGGGTATTAGGGGGTGAGTAAGTATTAAAGAAATATAATCTGATGAATTGTATATATGATTAAAAAAAATTTTTCTTGTCTTGTAGGAAAGTTTTTAAATTATATAAATCGCAAAAGGTATTTGATTCTGAATTTAAGTAAGTAAGTAAAAAAAAAAAAAAAATAAGAAACCAAATAAGTTCCATGTAATAGGTGTTTCCCTATCTTATCTTCCAATGAAGCTTTAAAGGAAAAAAAAAAGACTGTCATGAATTGATGAGTATCAAATAATTAAACTAAAAAAGTATTATAGAGTTTTTTACTTATCTTAAGAAGAAAAAGATTAGAAATCTTTGATATTTCCGGATTTGGTAGCTAAATTCCGACTGCAACAACAACAACAATAAATAAATAAAATTCTTAGAGCTCTCAGCTTCAAGTACTGTTGAACCAGCTGGTTAGACTTCAAGAAAGAGAGTTATTAACTGTCTAAGAAGAAGGTTTACTCTTTTTTCTTATAATTTTATAACTTTTTTTTATCTTTTCATTTTATTTAAATTCTATTTTATTTTAAAACGTACAGAAAAAATCCGGCTAAATTTTCAAAATATGTAATTCTTTACTTTTTGAATATTTAATATTAAGAGGATAAATTTTATAAAAAGTATTTTAAAAAAAATTTGTGAATATAAATATATAAAATATATAAAATATATAAACTTAAAAACAAAAGAAAATTCAGAAAAGATATAGCATCAACAATATCATTAACACAAAGTCAGTTCAATAAATAAGAGAAATTTAAAAAATTATATATATATAAAATAAAAAAATAAAAAAAGGAAAAAGTAACAAATGATCATTAATAAAGATTAGAATAAAAAAACTTAATTAGTTCAACTAATAATTTATTATTCTTCCTTTACTTCTTCTGCTTCAATAGTAACCAATAAATCACTAGCATCAACATTATCACCTTCATTGACAGAAACTGAAGAAACTAAACCATCAATGGTGGCAGAGATAACCATTTCCATCTTCATTGCACTCAAAACAGCTAAAGCTTCACCCTTCTTAACTTGAGAACCCTTATGGACCTTAACTTCAACAACAACACCAGCCATTGGAGAACCAACTTGACTTGGATCATGAGCATCAGCTTTAGCTCTTGTAACAGCTTCAACTTTTGAATTTTTATCAATAACACTAACTTTTCTTAATTCACCATTTAATTCAAAGTAAACATCTCTTGTACCATTATTTGTATTTAAATCACCAACAGCTGTACATTTAATAATTAAAGTTTTACCTTTTTCAATAGTAACTGAAAATTCATCACCAATTTTTGGAGGAGCTAAGAAATTTTTTGTTGGTAAAACTGATAAATCACCATATTGTTGTTGAATTTTTTTAAAATCTTCAAAAACTTTTGGATACATATTATAAGAAGCAATATCACATTCATCAACTTTATTAAATCTTGATTTTAAATCATTAGAAATTTTTTCAAAATCAAATGGAATTAATTCTAAACCTGGTCTAACATCTAATTTTCTTCTTTTACCTCTTAAAACATCAGATCTTAAAGGTTCTGGGAAACCACCATATGGTTGACCAATTAAACCTTCAAAGAAATCTAAAACAGAATCTGGGAAATCTAATGAATTAGCTAATCTTTTAACATCTTCACAAGTTAATTTATTTGAAACCATAAATTGAGCTAAATCACCAACAACTTTTGAAGTTGGTGTAACTTTAACTAAATCACCTAATAAATAATTAGCTTCTCTATAAGCCTTTTTAGTTTCAATCCATTGTTCACCAAGACCAACTTGTTGAGCTTGGAATAATAAATTAGTTAATTGACCACCAGGAATTTCATGTTCATAAACTTCTGGATCTGGACCTTTTAAATCAGCTTCAAAAACAGAATATAATAATCTCATTTCAGCCCAATATGAATCAACTTCTTTAACTTGATTAATATTTAAACCAGTTTTAGTATCAATTGAATGTAATAAAGCAGAGATTGATGGTTGAGAAGTTAAACCAGATAAAGAGTTTGTAGCACAATCAACAATATCAGCACCAGCTTCTAAACATTCAGCCATTGAAGCAACACCAGTACCAGCTGAATCATGGGTATGAACATGAATTGGTAAGTTTGGATATTTAGCTCTAATTGAAGAAATTAATAATTTAGCAGCTTTTGGTTTTAAAGTACCAGCCATATCTTTAATACCTAAAATATTAGTACCCATATTAACAACTTTTTCAGTAAATTCTAAATAATAATTTAAATTATATTTTTTATTAGGTTGTAACATATCACCTGAATAACAAACAGTAGCTTCAACAACACCACCAGCTTTTTTAACGGCATCAACACCAACTTTTAATTGTTCAATATCATTCAAGGCATCAAAAACTCTAAAGATATCAACACCATTATCTTTAGCTTGTTTAACGAAATGATCAATGGCATTATCTGGTAATGAAGAATAAGCAACACCATTAGCACCTCTTAATAACATTTGGAATGGAATATTTGGAATTAATTTTCTTAATTTTTTTAATCTTTCCCATGGATCTTCATATAAAAATCTCATTGCAACATCAAAAGTTGCACCACCCCAACATTCTAAAGCAAAAGCACCAGAATAAGCATGAGCAGTTGTTTGAGCAATAGCTAATAAATCATAAGTTCTAACTCTTGTAGCTAATAAAGATTGATGAGCATCTCTCCATGTAGTATCCATAATTAAAGAACCATCATAATCACGAATTTTTTTAACAAAATTTTCAACACCTTCAGATAATAAAACATCTCTCCAACCTTTTGGTGGAGTAGATGTTACATCAACGATATTACCTTGATCATCATGAAGAATTGGGATTGATGGATCTTTAGTTAATTTAGGTAAACCAATTTGACCTTTAATTGATGAACCATTAACACTTAAATCAGCTAAATAACTTAATAATTTTTGAGCTCTATTTTGAGATTCAACCATATCAAATAAAGCAGGAGTATCATCAATAAATGTGGTCCAATAAGTACCATTAATAAAGACAGGATTAGTTAATAAAGTTAACAAGAAAGGAATATTAGTTTTAACACCTCTAATTCTAAATTCTCTTAAAGCTCTAATCATTTTTCTTCTAACAATTTCATAAGTTGAACCTGAACAAGAACATTTAACCAACATAGAATCATAATGAGGAGAAATAATGGCACCACTAAAAGCATTACCACCATCTAATCTAACACCATTACCACCAGCAGATCTATAAACTTCAATTTTACCAGTATCAGGTTGGAAATTTTTAGAAGGATCTTCAGTTGTAATACGACATTGAATTGCAAAACCTCTAAAAGTAATTTTATCTTGTAATAAACCTAAATCTTTTAAAGAAGCACCTAAAGCAATTTGAATTTGAGCAGCAACAATATCAATACTTGTAATTTCTTCAGTAATTGTATGTTCAACTTGAATTCTTGGATTAATTTCAATAAAATAATGTCTATTTTGATCATCAACTAAGAATTCAGCAGTACCAGCATTATAATAACCAGCAGTTTTAGCTAATTTAACGGCATCTTTTAAAATTTCATTTCTAACATTTGTTGGTAAAGTTAAAGCAGGAGCAACTTCAACAACTTTTTGATGTCTTCTTTGAACAGAACAATCTCTTTCAAATAAATGAACTACATTACCATATTTATCACCTAATAATTGAACTTCTATATGTTTTGGTTTATTTAAAAATCTTTCAACAAAACAAGTACCATTACCAAAAGCAGTTATAGCTTCAGATCTAGCTCTTAAAAAGGAATCTTCTAAATCTTCCATTTTATGAACAACTCTTAAACCAGCACCACCACCACCAAAAGCAGCTTTAATCATTAATGGGAAACCATATTCAATAGCGAATTTTTTGACTTCATTAACATCATCAATTGCTTTACTTAAACCTGGAATAATTGGTACTTTTGCAGCTTCAGCTAATTTTCTAGCAGCAATTTTATCACCAACAGAATCAATAATATTATGATTTGGACCAATCCAAATCATATTATTTTCTTCAACTTTTTTAGCAAATTCTGAATTTTCTGATAAAAAACCATAACCTGGATGAATTAATTTAACATTATTTTCTTTTGCAATTTTAATAATATCATCAATAGCTAAATAAGCTTGAACAGGAGAATGATTAGTTGGGATTAAATAAGATTCATCAGCTTTTAATCTATGTTGAGATAATTTATCTTCTTGAGAATAAATTGCTACAGTTTTAATATTTAATTCAGTAGCAGTTCTAAAGATTCTAATTGGAATTTCACCTCTATTAGCTACTAATAATTTCATTGGTTGAGGAGAATCATCATGAGGTAATTCAGGAGAAGAAGGGACCAAGATTGGAGTTGATGACATCTTCTTTTAACTTTAACTTTTTTTAAATAAATAAAGATAAAAGAGAAGATTTTTTTTATTTATAAATTATTAAAAAGTTTAAAAAAAGTTTTAAAATAAATGGAAATTGATTAATATTTATTTCTATTTCTATTTTATTTTAATTTTAAAGAAATCCCTTTATTTTTATTTTAAAAAAAAAAAAAAAAAAAAATTGATCACGATTTTTAAGAAAATTTTTTGATAATAAAATTTTGATAATAAAAAAATTTTAGAAATTTAGAAAAATTTAGAAAGAACTTTTTGGTGGGGGGCTGGGCGGTACCCTGAAATCTCCAGGCAGAAGTTTTAGGCAGAAGTTTTAGACTGAAAATAAATAAAAAAAAGAGTGGGGTGGGACTTTTAAAAAAAAAAAACCAACCCCAAATTAACCCCCATCAACTAATATAAATTTAAATAGTAAATAAAATAAATAGTAAATTCTTAAAAGTTTCCCCAGATTTATCAATCTCTTATTGTTTTCTTCATAGATTAATTGATACTTGATAGTTATTGTACTAATTGAGTCTTGAGTTTGTAGGTACTGTTTGCTAATGAAATAAATATTAACTAATTGATCATTCTTTTTTATTAAAAAAATTTTTTTTTCCTTTATTTTCTTCTTACATCACCAACAATAAAATATAAATAAAATAAAAATATATTCTATTAAAAATTTAAAATTCTCTGTTTAAAAAGACTACTTAAAAAAAAAGTTCTACCTAAAATAATTATTATTAAAATTATTCTCTCTGTTTAATCTTTGTTAGGTTAAAATAACCTAAAAAGGAATTAGTCAATATTAAATTAAAAAAATTTATTTTAAATGAGTCATAATTATTTATAATTATTTATTTAATTAAATGTTTTGTGTTATTATATTTTAATTACTTCATCATTTGACGTAACTTATTTAATTTTAAATATTAATATATTATTTAATATTAATATTTATTTAATATCTTTTTTTTTAAATAATTAAATAATTAAATCCCCACCAACTCCAAATAAATATTTATTTATTATTTGCTTTTTTATTTAAACGTGGGAATTTTTATATTAATAAAACTTTATTAAATTTATATTTTTATTACAATTTAATTCATATTAAACTTTTATATTATATTATTTTATTTTATATTATATTATTTCATTTTTATATTTATATATTATATTATGTCACGTGACACGGAGATAAATTTATCACCGAAAATATTTTTAAAAAAATTTTTAATATACTTATTTATAAAAATTAAATATTAAATAATTCCTCTTTCTAATAATTCATTATTTAATGAATTATTTAAAAAATTTTTTTTTATTTTTAAAATTCCATTTTTTCTAAGATAATTTCTAATCTTTAATATATCTTCATCTTTATTATTATTATTATTATTATTATTATTATTATTATTTTCAAAATATCCAATAAATTTTAAACATTCTTTAAATTCATTTGTTAATTCATTATCATTAATATTAATTAAAATTTTTTTTTCATTAAAAATTAAATTTTTTTTAATTTTTTCTTTAATTTTAATTTCTTCTTTTGTTAATGGTTCATTAAAATTAATTCTTTTACCATTATTATTATTACCATAAAATTCTAATTCAAGTCTTGATTTTAATAAATATTTATTACCAAATGAACATCCATTAAATCTTAAAATCATTTCTTGATAATAAATTTTTAAAATACTATATTTATTTATTAAATTATTATTAATTGAAATTGATTTAAATAAAAGTTCAAAAATTTCAATATTTGGTTTAATTTTAAAAATTTTTTCCATTGAATTAATTAAAATTATAATTAAATCTATTCTATTAATTTTAATAAAATAATTAATAAATAAAATTTGATGAAATTTTGAAATTTTAATTAAATCATTTTTAAATTCTTTATTTAAAATTTCCCATGCTAAATCAATTTTTTCATCTTTAATTAATGATTTTAAAATTATTTGTAAAGTTTTTGAATTTTTAAAATTTAATTCTTTAATAATTTTAATAATTTCAAAACTTTTTAAATTTTTATCTTCTAATAAATATAAATAAATTTTATTTAAAATAACTGGTGTAATTGGAATATTTAATTCTTTAATAATTTTTAAAAAATTTAAAATTAATTTATCACCTTTAATTAATTTAAAACAATTTTCAATTGTTCTAATATTAATTTTAATATTTTTTAATTTTAAAATTTTTAAAATTTTAATTAATTCAATTAAATTATTAGATTTTTTAATTTTATTTTTATTTAATAAATTAATTAATAAATTAAATGTATTTATATTTGGTTTTAAACCTTCTTGAATCATTAAATTATAAAATTCTCTACATGATGCAAAATCATTTATCTTTGAAAAATATTCAATAACATAATTATATGATTCAACAGTTTTTAATCCAATTGTATTTAAATTTTTTAAATGAAATAAATTTCTAATTAATTTTGGTATAATTCCATAATTTTTTGAAGATTTTTTAAAATGATAAGTTGTTTGTGTTAAAACATAAATATATTGTTCAAATATAATTGGATCAGATTTAAAATCAGGTATCTTTGGTATTTCTGTAAATGTATTTTCATCAATAATTATTGATTTATTATAATAATCATTTTTTTTAATCCATAATTTTGAATCATTAATATTTTCTTTTGGTATTAATTCTTTAATTAATTCAAAAATTAAATCAATATAAAATTTATCATTATTAAAAATTATTTCATTTGATAAATCTTTTAATTTTTTATTTCTTAATTTTGTTAAAATTTCAGCTTGTAAAATTGGATATTCTTTTCTTTCATTATATCTCATTAATCTTTTTGGAAAATTTTGTTCTTTTAAATATTGATTAATTATTAATCTACCTTTATATTGATTTATCTCTGTTGTTGGTACTTTTGATGTATTCATTATTTCATCATTATCATCATTATCATCATTATTTTTAATTTTTAATACTTCTTTATTTGTTTCTTTTTTTATTGGTTTAGCTATATCAAATAAAGATGATACTTGAATAATTTTTGGTTCTGAATAATTTGAAAATAACTCTGGATTGAAGTTTTGATGAACACAATCTTTAAAATGCTTTACAAAGTTACGCACTTGAGGCATTCTTCTTCTTTTTTCTTCTTTTTCTTCTTTTTCTTCTTTTTCTTCTTTTTCTTCTTTTTCTTCTTTTTCTTCTTTTTCTTCTTTTTCTTCTT
>JAJMKZ010000002.1:80413-120652 GCA_030564005.1 Ruyongia tratensis | reverse complement strand
TGAAGAAATCAATAGCTTCTCTAGTATCAGCTCTGTTACCAACATAAGAACCTCTAATTGAGATTGATTTGATAACATGAGTGAAAACTTCAGATTTACAAACGGCACCAGCTGGTAAACCAACTAAGACAACAGTACCAGTTGGTCTAACGTATTGGGTTGATTGAGAAATTGCACCTTCAGCAACTGAAACGTTAATGACACCATGTGGACCACCATTAGTAGCTTCTTGAATAGCTTCAACAACATCTTTTTCCTTAGTGAAATCAACAAAAGCTTCAGCACCTAAAGATTTAACTAATTTACCTTTATCTTCACCACCATCAATACCCAAGACTCTATAACCCATAGCTTTAGCGTATTGAACAGCTAATGAACCTAACCCACCACCAGCACCAGAGATAGCAACCCATTGACCAGCCTTTAAGTTAGCAGTTTTTAAAGCCTTGTAAACAGTAACACCAGCACATAAGATTGGAGCAATTTCATCTAATTCACCTTCAACAGATTTTGGAATTTTTGCAGCTTGAACAGCATCGGCGGTAGCATATTGTTGGAAAGAACCATCATGGGTATAACCAGATAAATCAGCATGAGGACAATTTGATTCATAAGCATTTTCACAGTATTCACAAGACATACAAGAACCATTCAACCATTTAATACCAGCTAAATCACCAATTTCGAAATTTTTAACTTCAGAACCTTTAGCAACAACAACACCTGCACCTTCATGACCACCAACTAAAGGTAATTTAGTAGCTAATGGCCAATCACCTTTCCAAGCGTGTAAATCAGTATGACAAACACCTGAGTATTTAACATTAATTAAGATTTCATTTGGTTTTGGAGTTGGGACAGGAATATCTCTATATTCTAAAGGACCACCATTAGTATCAAAGATGATAGCTTTTTGAGTCTTTGGAATAGCTGGAGCAGATAAGAATCTTTTAAAGATTGAAGAAGAGATTTTTTGGTTTTGAGTAGCAGTTCTTAACATTGTTTTAATATTATTTTAGTTATTAATTATTTTGAGTATTAATAATTATAGAGATAAAAGAAAGAAAAAACAAAATTAATTTTAGAGGAAATTATATAGGTATTTATAGTAAAATTTACACCACTTAAAATTACTCCACCTTTTAAAAACTAATAAAACATTTTGTAAAAAAAAAACAAAAATTGTGATCAAAAAAATTAAATAAAATTTCTATTATTTTTGATTGACTTTTTTGGAGGGGCAAAAAGAAAAAAAATATTAATTTATTTTAATTATTAGTGATTTTTTAATTAAAATGTGGAGCAAAATGAAGCGTTGGGTAAATTTTTTATTTACTTATTTTATTTTTGTTTATTTGTTTTTGGTTTTTGGTTTTAATTGAAAGATTTGAGAGATTTCGAAAAGAAAGTGTTGATGATATAGTAGTTAAGTAGATTTTATTACCACTCAATTGACTTTATAACTATACAAACTCTTTTTATTCAATTATTTAATTATAGTGAAAAGTGGTGAAATATTTCAAAAAATTCGGACTCAACTCCTTTTTGGATGATCATAGACCTTTTTTTTTTTTTTGTTTTTGGGTTTTTTTCTTGGTTATTAGTTTTAGTTATTAGTTTTAGTTTTAGTTATTAGTTATTAGTTATTAACAAGTTATTAGTTATTAACAAGTAACATATTAAGTTAAATATTAAGTAAATAAGTTAGTTGTTAAACCTTTATGGAAATATGGATTCACAACAACAATCTAATACTGGCATCATCAACTGTTTCAAAATTTAATTGAGATCCCAACTCCAAGAATTAAAAAAAAAAAACACTAAACATACTCTTGACAGCTGTTCCCCTTTTTTTTTTACTTTTTTTACTTTTTTTACTTATTACTTATTTACTTATTTACTTGTACTTATTTACTTATAATAATTGACATTAATACTTAGATAAATAAGTTTGGCGCAAAGAGACGTTACCCTAGGGAAGGCGTAAATATGAGTTTCCTAATTAGTGAATTTGGCGTAACTCTTATTTCCTAATACAGTAAGTACTCCAATACCTACCCAAATTTCAATAAAACAAATCTCAATTATATACTATCGAATAAAATAAACCCATTGACACTACTATTAGCATATCAACAATATCAAAAACATCAATTAAATACAATTTTTTAAACAAAAAAAGGCTTTAAACTAAAAATTTCAAGTTGCTTCAAAAAAAAAAAAAAAAATAAAAAAATAAAAAAAAAAAATTAACTAAAATTTCATAACACCATAAAAACAAAAAAAAAAACATTAAATTTGCTTAATTTAAAATTCAATTCTTTTTAATTTAAAAATTTATTCTTTGTTTTGATTTATATTTTATTCATTGTTAGAAATTTTATTATATTTTTTTTGTTATCTATTCACTCTTAATCTCTTCTTTCATACCTTAACTCCACCTAACCTCCTCTCCTTTTTTTTTTTTGATTGATTGATTTAGAGACCTAGTTTAAAATAACTTAAGTATATATAAATTTACAAAATGAGTGCAACTCAAGTATGTATTCTATTCTATTCTATTCAATATCAATATCAATATCAATATCAATTGATCTATTTACTAACATCAATTCTTCATAATTATAGATTCAAGAACCTCTCTTACCTTCTGATAAGACTGCTGAACCTGTTACAGGTGTATGTATAAAAATTTTTATAATTTTATTTTTATTTTTATTTCTATTGTTGAAGAATTTCTTACTAACATAAAAAAATTAATATTTAGAATAATGATATAATTAAAACTGATATTAAAGAAACTGATTCTTATGATACTGAAGAATTGAAAAAGGCTGAAAAATTAGCAAAAGATTCTAAAAGAGATCCTATTCCTGCAACTTTTGTTGGTTGGAAACAAATGGGAGAATGGGAAGAAAAAGATGCTTTAACAGCTGAAGATGAATTAATGGATTTAACTAATCCTCCTTTATTAGATAGTTATATCCCTGATAAACTCTATGGTGATTGGTATCATAATGTTGGTATTTTCATTGTTTCAGGTTTTTTATGTTTTATTTTAGGTTGGTTTAAATTTCATTTAGCTACAATTTTTTTTATTATTTTAATTTCATCAATTTATTATAGAGTTTCAATTAAAAAATATAGATCTTTAATTAGAGAAAATATTCAAAAAGAATTCATTATTCAAAATATTGAAAATGATTATGAAACAATGGATTGGTTAAATATCTTTTTAGATAGATATTGGATTTATTTAGAACCAACAGTTTCCCAATTAATTACTGAAGCTGTTAATCCAACTTTAGCAAATCTTGAACAAGTTCCACCTTTTATTAAAGCTCTTTGGATTGATAAATTTACTCTTGGTACAAAACCTCCAAGAATTGATTTTGTTAAAACTTTAAATATTCCTGCTGATGATGTTGTAGTTATGGATTGGTCTTTAAGTTTTACTCCTCATAATACTGCTGATGTTAATGAAAAACAATTGAAAAATTATGTTAATCAAAGTATAACTGTTAAAGCTAAATTATTTGGTTTAACTTTACCTGTTACTGTTAATGATGTTTCTTTTAAAGGTTTTGCAAGATTAAGATTTAAATTAAGTCCAAAATTTCCTCATGTTGAAACTATTAACGTTTCTTTAATGGAACCTCCTAAATTTGATTTTATTTCAAAATTATTAGGTGATTCAATATTTAATTGGGAAATTTTATCAATTCCTGGTTTATTACCTTTTATTAATGATATGGTTAAAAAATTTGGTGGTCCAATGTTATTTACTCCATTTTCTTTTCAATTAAATATTCCTCAATTATTATCTGGTATTAATACTTCAATTGGTATTTTATCAATTAAAATTAAATCAGGTAAAAATTTGATTGCTGCTGATCGTGTTTTTAATAATACTGTTGATCCTTATATTACTCTTTCTTTTGATGGTAAAACTGTTTTAGCTAAAACTAAAACAATTATTGATACTTCAAACCCTATTTGGGAAGAAAATCTTTTAATTCTTGTTGGTAGTTTAACAACTCCTTTAATTTTAACTTCTTTTGATTTTAATGATGATAGAAAAGATAAAAAATTAGGTAGTTTACAAATTGATTTAAATGAATTAAGTGAAAAAAAAATTGGTAAAAATGTTATTGGTACCTTTTTAAGAAATTCAAAACCTGTTGGTGATTTAATTTATGATTATGAATGGTTTCCAACTCTTGAAGGTGAAACTTTACCTGATGGTTCAACTGAATCTCCACCTGATTTAAATACTGGGTTAACAAAAATTGAATTTACTGAAATTAAAAATATTAAAATTAATGGTGAAAATTTTAATGAAAAGAAAAAATTATCTTGTTTTATTGAAATTTATTTAAATAATAAATTAATTAAAAAAACTAGTGTTTTTAAAAATAATAATAATCCAAAATTTTCAATTACTCATGAATCAATTATTACTGATCGTCGTAAATCAAAAATTAAAATTTTAGTTAAAGATCCAAAAGGTAAATTAATTGCTGGTACTATTCAATCATTAAATAATTTAATTGATAAAACTGTTATTGATAAAGAATGGTCTCCATTTACTAAAGGTGAAGGTGAATTTAAAATTTCAACCATTTGGAAATCTGTTGAATTAAAAGATGTCTCAGGTTCTGGTGGTTATACTGAACCAATTGGTGTTGTTAGAGTCTTGTTTAATAAAGGTGAAAGTTTACGTAACCTTGAAAAAATTGGTAAAGTTGATCCATATGGTAGAGTTTTAGTTAATGGTACTGAAAAAGGTAGAACTGATATGATTCCTGATACTTTAGATCCTATTTGGAATGAATCAATTTATGTTCCTGTTACATCACCAAATCAAAAATTAACTATTGAAGTTATGGATGCTGAAAAGAATGGTAAAGATAGAACTTTAGGTTCTTTTAATATTTTAACTAGTGATATTATTGAAAAAGATAATGATGATAAATATGTTGAATATGTTGATAAAGATTTAAGAACTGGTCGTTTAGTTCATAAAAAGGGTCCAAAAGGTACTATTACTTATGCTTTATCATTTTATCCAACTTTACCTGTTAAATCATTAGATGATATTAAAGAAGAACAAGAATTAAAATTAAAGAAGGAAAGAGAAGCCAAAGAAGCTGAATTAGCTAAACTTGCTTCTAAGAATAAGATTGCTAAAAAAGATGATAAAAAGACTGATGATAGTAATGTTGATGAAGATGATTTTGAAGAATCAAATAAAATTGAATTATCATTATCACAATTAACTGAACAACAACGCGGTGTTTTTGTTTTCTCAATCTTAGGTGGTGAAATTAATGTTATTAATAGTTTTATTCAAGTTTATTTTGATGCTCATGGTTATGCTAATTATGTTAGTCCTGAAATTAAAAGTAAAATTTTTAGAGGTCCAGTTACTGGTGAAGTATTAATTAAAGAATTAGAATGGTCAATGATGACTATTAAATTAGTTAAAAAGAGAACTAATACAATTGATGATGAAGAGATTGCTAAAACTACATTACCAACGTTAAGTTTATTAAAGAATGCTTATAATGCACCATCAACTTTAACTTTAAGTGGTATGGGTAATAATAAACTTAATATTCAAGCACAATGGTTTCCAATTGTTGCATCAAGATTACCACCAGCTGATTTAATTACAAATAGTGGTATTTTAGATTTAGATATTATTTCTGCTAATAATTTAATTGCTGCTGATTCAAATGGTAAATCTGATCCATTTGTTAAATTATATTTAAATGATGAAGAAGATTTCTTCTTTAAGACAAAATCTATTAAAAAGACTTTAGATCCAGTTTGGAATGAAGCAACAAGTTGTGAAATTAGAAATAGAGTTAACTCAACAATTACTTTTAAATTACGTGATTGGGATTTTGGTGCTGGTCAAGATGATCCATTAGGTAAAGCTATTCTTGATTTAGCTAATATTGATCCAGAAAATCCAGGTGAATATACTTTAGCAGTTCTTGGTAAGAATGGTGAAGATCAAGGTACCATAACTGTTAAAGCCTCATTTAGACCAAGATATATTGCTCATGTTAACCAAGTACAAAGTAACATTGGTGATGTTGGTATGAAGACCATTGGTACTGGTTTAGGTGTTGGTATTGGTGCTGGTAAAACCGTTATTGGTACTGGTGTTGGTGTTGTTGGAAAAGTTAAAAAAGGTATTTTTGGAGGTTCTAAAAAGGAAAAGACTGACGAATAAGTCTTCTTTTAAAGAAAAATCTAATATATTTTATATTTCCTTTTTTTAGTTTTGTGTTTCTACTATTTTAAAATCCAGGTTTAATTTTATTTTATGTTTAATCTCTATATTCACAACATTAAGTATGGAAGAAAAAGAAAATTTTAATAAACATTTATTGTACTTTTTATGAGCAAAATGAATATCCGTATAGTATCATAATTAATAAAATGGAGAAAAACACAGGAAAAAGTCTTAATAATAGTAAACTCATTTTGGAGCATTATAAAATTCTTTGATACCTTTAAGAATACCAACTTGTGAACGTTTCCATTTTAATTCTTCTTTTGTAATTTCATTACTTAATGGATTATTAGCAGATAAAACATATTGGAATAAAGGTGGAGCTTTTTGAACTAATTCTGAATGAAACAGTCTTTATACCAATGTTAGTAATATGGGGAATTTTAACATAAACTTTCTACTACAACCAACATTATTTTATTATTTACATGATTAATATATATATATATATATTAATGAAATGCTAATACTACCGATATTATATAAAATAATAAGCTTAATTAAATATAAAGACCAGTGGATAACTAATCAACGATATATAATATCATGATCAATCTGTATATTTGATATCACGTGATTCCCCTTCGGGTTTAACATTATTATTTCCGGAGAGGGAAATGATAGGTACTGTAGAATTTTTAACTTTCTTAGAATAAATCATTAAGAGGTTTTATTATAATATTTTATAATATATTTTAATTTAATTATTAATTACTAATATTATTTTCATATATAAATATATATATATATATATATATATATATATTATACTAAGGTTATTAATTATAAATTAAAGTAGCATAAACTAAAGGATCAGTTATACCCAGTAGTCAGTACATCTTTATAGTCAAAGGTTACACAAAATTACTGGAAATTATATAAAACTTTTAAATATTATCATAGGCCGCTCAATAGAAAACAACATGTCGAATTATATAGACTGTAGACATGATAGTAGTTGTAAATCCATTTGACACCCATTTGGTACCCAGTAGTACTTGCTGCCCGCCTATAATTTTTTTTTCATGATTATCCCTTTGTTTAAAATCTGAGGCATCTTCAGGAATAACAATATCTGTTAATTCATCTGGATATTTTAAAGAATCTTTATTAATTGAAATATCTCTATTAAGTTTTGCAGTAATAAGAGTACCTGAAGTACTTAAAAAGATTTGAATTTTTTTTTTTTGCTAAAACGTAAGAGATTTTCTATCAGCTTGAAAAGTTTTCCATTTATGAGTTTAATAGTTTATTATAGTTATGGAAATATGAATTGTGTTTATTTCCAGTAATTCCAGAGGTAATAGAGGAGAGAACGGAGTTAATCTGAATGTGTTTTAATTCCGATTTTTCAAATACCCTCGGATTTACAAAACACGTGACAGATGCATAAACAACACACCCACTCTCAAATTTCTCAGTTTTATGCCAAACCAATAAAATTTCTTCAACGACCAAAAAAAAAAAAAAAAAAAAATCTGAAGGAAGAAAAAAAAAAGAGGTTTGGAAATTTTCAAAAGGGGGTTTTAAAGCTAATTTTTCTTTGTTTGGACTAGATTTCTTTACAACTCAATCAAAAACAATGTCTGCCTTAGTAAGTAACGTATCCCTCTCATGAACCTATGATATTATACCATCACCTACACAAAGACACCTTCATCAATTCCAATACCATTAATTAATTGTTGTTGTAAGAGATTTATATAATTTTGACCAATGTTTTTTTCAAAAAGTGACACCCTAAAAATCTTGAAAATGTATACAAAAAGTTAAAGCATTCAAAAAAAAAAAATTTTAAATCAATGTATTAAATGACTTTATTGAAAGAAGAATTATCATTTTAAAATTATTATTATCTAATTCAATCTATACGTAGTAATCCCATTATCATATTTTAATTTTTGTTGTGTTAAGATTGTGGAATCCTTTATGTGTTGTCATTTTTCAAAATTACTCAATTGAAGAAAAGAAATACTATTTAAACCAAATTACAACATTATTGAACTAATTGATATCATAAAAAATTAATTGTCAAAATTCCTAATGTTATATCACTACTCAAGGTCAAGAAATCATCTCAAAATGTTTAATTTGGAGAGAATGGATTTTAATATTATTTGTAGAATTGAGAAAATTAATAGAGATCTTAAGAATACTAACAACATACCAATTTTTAAAATAGAAAACATCAGCTGCTGCTAAATTAGACTGGGCTAAGTTACTCTCAAACTTAACAGGTTCAACTGCCTCATCTTTAACTGCCTTAAAGAAAAGAAATGATGAAGCTAGAAGAATTATTTTAGAATTACAAAACCAATCAAGTGAAGTTGATTTCGCTCACTACAAATCAGTCTTAAAGAACCAATCAATCATCTCCAAAATCGAAGCTGATGTTAAAGCTTTCAAACCAGTCACTGTTGATGTTGCTTCACAATTAAAGACCATTGCTGCTTTTGAAGCTAAAGCTTTAGAAAATGCTAAGGAAACTGAAACCGTTGTTGCCAAAGAATTAGTTGACTTAGAAAACACCTTAAACCACATTGAATCAGCTAGACCATTCTCTGAATTAACTGTACACGATGTTATTTCTGCTGCTCCAGAAGTTGAAGCTAAAGTTGCTGAAATCGTTGTTAAAGGTAAATGGGAAGTTCCAACTTACAAAGAAAAATTCGGTGATCTTAACGCTATGTAAGAAGGTTGATTCATTACTTACAATTAATATTTACATTAACAATTTCCAATTTGATATTCCAATTCAATCACAATCACTTATTGACATGTTTTTATTTTTACAAAAAGACTTTGAATCTTTTAATCTCAAAGCATATTGATTATGACAAAATAATTTTTTTTTTAGTGATTTGTTTTCTGTTTATGTAAAGATGAATATGACCTTTATATGATTTATAAATGAAACCTCTTAGAATAAATGAAATAAAAAAAAGCTAAAATATGATACAAATGATTCTTATTATCTAAATTGTAGTTAATTATCGTTTTATTAGTAGTAACAATTTTTTTCAAAAATAGAGAAAACGTAGTAGGAAAAAATGTCAGTACTTAAGAACAACACAACTAACAAAAAAACATAAACTTCAACAAAATACAAATATAATTTAGAGGTGAGGTGAGGCCAATGTCAAATATAACGTTATCAGAAAAGTTTCTAAAATGTATAGATCTTGAAAGAAATGCAGATATTGAACAAACTTCTGCTTTATTACATTCTTTGCCACCTAAAAAGTTAGCACAAAAAGGTTTAGCTATTATTAATCTTGTGAATGAATCAATAAAGACAGGTCTTGGTGGTAGAACTATTCTTGAATTGAAAAATGATTTAGCTTCAAATCAAAATGAAGAAATCATGAATGGTGATATTAGAGTTGGTGATATTGTTAGAGTTGATAAATATTCATCATCATCATCATCATCATCTAGCTCAAGTTCAAATTCAAAATCTAAATCAAAGAAAAAAAGTAACCATAATGATAATAATGACAATGATAATAATGGAAGTAAAACTGCAGTTGAAGGTGTAATTACAAGAATATCTAAAAGTTCAATTGTTTTAACTGTTGATGACAGTAATACTGATGAAGATAAAGTTTTAGATTTAACAAATGATAAATTATGGATTGTTAAAATATCAAATTCAATAACGTATAAAAGAATGGAATCAACAATGAGAAAATTATCAGAGATTAAAAATATTGATGAAACAAATAAAATTGTTCAATTATTATTAAATCAAAATCATTATTTCCCACCATCAAAAACTGTTTTAGATCAATCATTAAGAGATTTAAAATTATTTAATTCAAAATTGAATACATCACAAATTGACTCAATTAATTTTGCTATTAATTCTTCAATCACTATAATTCATGGACCTCCAGGTACTGGTAAAACATATACATTGATTGAATTAATTAGACAATTGATGTTAAAAGGTGAACGTATATTAGTCTGTGGTCCTTCAAATATTTCTGTTGATACTATATTGGAAAGATTAAATAAAGTCGTATCTATACAAGATCGTGATAAGTTATTAAGAATTGGTCATCCTGCAAGATTATTAAACGCAAACTTACAACATTGTTTAGATATTGTTAGTAATACTAGTGACGAAGGAAAAATTGTTCAAGATATTAAGAATGAAATTGATTCTAAAATTAAAGGTATGAAAAAGACAAAGAGTTATAGAGAGAAAAAGGCAGTTTGGAATGATGTTAAAGAATTAAGAAAAGAATTAAAAGTTAGAGAAATTAAGGTTACAAATGATTTAATAATGAAATCTAAAGTTATTTTAAGTACATTACATGGTTCATCATCAAGAGATTTATTATCTATTTATAAATCAAATTCAAGTTTAAAATTATTTGATACAATTATTATTGATGAAGTTTCACAATCTTTAGAACCTCAATGTTGGATTCCATTAATTAATCATTTACAATCAGATGTAAAAAGATTAGTTTTAGCTGGTGATAATAAACAATTACCACCTACAATTAAAATTGATAATAATGATAGAGTTAAAGATGTCTTATCAACAACAATTTTTGATAGATTAATATCATTTTATGGTGATCAATTTAAAAAATTATTAAATGTTCAATATAGAATGAATGAAAAAATTATGAAATTCTCATCAATTCAATTATATAATAATAAATTAATTGCAGATTCAAAAATTAAAGATATTTTATTACCTGATTTAATAAATCCAGAAACAAATAAACAAGTTTTAAAAAATGATTATACAAATTTCCCAATTATTTGGTATGATACACAAGGTGGTGAATTTCTTGAACAAGATTCAAGTATTGATTCAACAAATGATATTTCAAAGAATAATAATGGTAAAAAAGTTAATTTTGATATAATACCTTCTAAATTTAATGAAATGGAAACATTTGTTGTTCTTTATCATATTAAGAAATTAATTAATGAAAGTAATGTATCACAAGACATGATTGGTATAA
The DNA here is from genome assembly GCA_030564005.1 of Ruyongia tratensis. Lineage (NCBI taxonomy): Eukaryota > Fungi > Ascomycota > Saccharomycetes > Phaffomycetales > Wickerhamomycetaceae > Ruyongia > Ruyongia tratensis. The sequence continues at coordinate 109,360 of JAJMKZ010000002.1, read as the reverse complement.
TTACACCATATAATTCACAAGTTACAAAATTAAAAAAATTAATTCATAATGATAATAATTTAAGTGATATTGAAATTTCAACAGTTGATGGTTTTCAAGGTAGAGAAAAAGAAATTATTATTTTATCATTAGTTAGATCAAATTACGATTATGAAGTTGGATTTTTAAAAGATGAAAGAAGATTAAATGTTGCAATTACAAGACCAAAGAGACAATTATGTATAATTGGTGATATGGAAACTTTAGAAAATTCCAAGAGTAAATTTTTAAAAGATTGGTGTAAATGGAATGAAGAAAATGAAACTGAAATTATTTATGCTAATCCTAATGATATTTTGAATTGTTGATTTATGAATTTTATGAAATAACTTATTTATAATTAAACATAATTTTTTTTATAGATTAAACTAAAAAAGTAAAAGCAGATATGAAAAATGAAGTAAGAAAACATTAGATTTAGAATTGAAATGAAAAAAAAAAAATATGAGCTGTAGAAAAGGAATTGAATATGCAAGTCATTAAAATATTTTACTAGTATTGTGATCAAAAGGTTGAGAGAGAATGTATTTTTTTTTTCTTAATCTGAATTTCTCCACATAAATAAATCAGCATCACAACTTGTCATTTGGAAGAATTTTGGATTAAATACAACACTTCTTGGACTTTTGTCTTCTCTGAAATGAGTTACTGGTAGTATAGCTTGTTTTGGTTTATTTGTTATTGGTTCTGTTAAATTATTTAAATCCCAAAGACCAATTGTACCTTGACCAGTACCTGAATAAATTCCTTTACCATCTGGTGTTAAACAAGCGTGGCCTTCAAAAGGGACTTGAGTTTCAGGAATTAAGCCAACACCATCAACAATTGTGACTAAAGATAAATCTTCATAAGCATCTAATAATAAATGATTACCATTTGTTGAAGATACTAATAAGAATTTATTATCATTTGAGAATTCTAATTTATTAAATTTTAAACCATTAGCCTTTTCAGTAATATTAAAATTTGCAAAAGGTTCTCCATCGAATTTTCTTAAATCATAAAGACCAATTGAAGTTGGACTACCTAAAGCAAATACAACACCACTTGGATCAAAAACTGCATAACTATTTCTTTCAGAATTTCTCATTGCTTGAGTATTTGAAGCTCTTATATCCCATAGTCTAACACTGTTATCTGCAGCACAAGAGATGAACAAATCATGAGTTGGACTTACTTGTAAAGAGTTTATTGTTTCACGATGACCTCTAAAATATCTTAAGAAAGAATTTGTTTTTAAATCTAAATGACAAATTAAATTATCAATTTTTGTTGTTGAGAATAATACTCTATTATCAATATGTAAAAATCTTGCTTGATGACAACCATATTTTTTAGAATATATTTTTCTTATAATTTTCCCCTTTACAGTAACATCATATAATTTTAAAGTTTCATCAAGAGAAGAAGTTATTAAAAAATTACCTGTATCATCATAATCTAAAGAAGTTATTGGAGTACCAGGACTTATTCTATCTTGGAAATGCTTTGCCAATCTCATACCCTTGTATGTTTGCATGTTTGAAATATACGCTTGGTTGGCATTTCTGTAGTTCTGCATTATAGCTGTTGGTTTGATAATTATTATGTATGATCTTTGTCAATGTTTTTGGTTTGATGTTATTTTAAACTTAGGTAATTTTGTTAGTGCTGAGAATTACTGTGGAAACATATAAGATTTAAGTATGGATCCAGCGTAATTTTGAGCACTAACTATTTTCGTGCGAATTTTTATATTAAAAATTGGGAATTAATTTGTGTTGTTTTGTGTGTGTGTTTTAAGTATTGAAAATAAGGTATATTAAAATTTTAGAATGAGTGTATGTGTCTTTGTGTTTATGATCTGTTACTGTGAGGATCTTACTAACATGCTTAGTTGGGAAAGTTGATACATTATTCCATTGATTTGACTTTGATTGCAATGCTATTAGCTAGTATTAGAAGAAATACTGGATTACAATTAATGTATGAAGGTTCAGATTTCAAGAAGTACATTAAAAAATATTTAGAATTTGGTGAATTGGTTTATGACAAGTTCATTGGCGTCTGTAGAATGTCTGGATATTTCTACCAGCCAGGAATCTTTGGTAGAGATTTGAATTCGAATACAAATGAACAAATTCCACCACCACCAAATAATAATAATAACAACAACATATAATAAATCTTTTGGGAAAAATATATATATATATTGAAAAAAAAAAAATAGAGATACAGAATTTAGGGAGCTTAACCGCCCAACTTTTCTACTTCAATTCAACTTCTACCTTCAATTATATCAATCATCTATGAGAACTCAATGCCATAATGCTTAAAAGATTGAGAGAATCTAGATACTCAATCTCTGACTTTAAAGAGAAATTTGGGTTTGGTTCTTCTAGTGCAACTAAAGTTGAAGATCTGTATTTTATAAATGAGGACCAAGATCAAAATAACAATGCCAACAACAACTCTCACAATATTAATAATTACAAGAGATTGAAACTATCTTCTCACTCAAGATCTTCTCTACACCTTGATATACTCAATTATTCAAACAACAAAATTAACAATACTCAAATAATGGCTGATTTCAAATCTTTTATAAACTTTGTAAACAGTCTTACATACCTGTTCAACATGCTATTAAAAGAGTTTGATTATTATATTGAAATTACACTGTTATCTAATTCAATGGATATAAATCCTTTAAAATATGAAATTTTTGATCTGAGAGATATTTTACTTTTAATATTAATTAAGTTAAATAATAAAAGAAATGATTTAAAAGATATTGATAATCAAACTTTAAATAATTCTGATTTAAATGTATTAATTAAAGAATTTATGATTATTTTACCAAATATGATTGATGAATTTAAACAATTTGTATTTATTGATTTAATTACAATATCAAAAACTTTAGATTCAAATTATATATTAGATGTTTATAATAATGATATTTCAATATTAAGAAATAAAATTTATCCTTCTTTAATTTCAATTTTCAATCATTTTATAACAATTATTAATCATAATAATCAATATAATTTTAATATTGTTGAAATTTATTCTTCAATAATTTGTGAAAATTCTTTAAAATTAAAACAGTTATTAATAACAAATAAAAATTTAATAAAAACTTTTTTTAATAATAATATTAATCAATTACAATTTAAAATTCTGAGAAATGATTCAACTTTAAAATTTTTAGAAATTGAAAAAAATTATATTGAAGAAAATTTTGATTATATCTCTTCAATTAATTCATTAAATAATTCTTTATTAAAAAATAATTTATCTTATTTAAATCAAAAATCTTTAAATTTATTAATTAATGGTCATAAATTAAATTTTTTAAATTATTCAAAAGAATTATTATTAAAATTAAAGAATAATTTAGAATTTATTTTAAATAATATTAATTCATCAAATCAATTCTTTTTTAAAGTATCAAATTATTTAGAATTTAATATTAATAGATTATTTAAAAAGATTTCAACTTATATTAATAAAAGTGATTATAATCAACAAAATGATGATAATTTAATACTGAAGGTTAATATTAAAATAATTTTAGAATTTTCAAAAGAATTAATTAAAGAATTTAAAGAAATTGAATCAATATTTGAATTTTGTTCACAAAATTTATTAGAATTTAAATCATTAAAGGTTAATTTAATGCAATTGATTTTTAAATTAAGAATTTTAACAAATTGTTTCAATAATTATTTTAAATTATTTGATTTAATTAAAAATTTTTTTCAATTTAAAAATATTGGTTTTAATAAATTAACTATTAATGATAAATTAAATAAACATGATGATTTAGAATTAAATTTTCATAATATTAAATTTAATAAGAGACTAAATATCTTAAATGAATCATTATTTTATGCAAAAGAAGGTTATTCTCAAATTTCTAATGAATTATGCTAAAATTATTATATATGGTGGGGTAAATTTGGAGTATCTAGAATATTTTTTTTACCTTTTTTTTTTTTTTTTTTATATATATATAGTGTTTTTTTTTTCCTATTAATGGGAGAGAAGATACATGAAATTATATGACTTAATATTTATTTATAATTAAGACTTGATCGTAAATAGATGAAGACTTATTTATTAGATAACTACAGTAAATCAAACATAAATTAAGAATCATTTATTCAATTCATATAGGGATATAATGAAATGATTTGATGTTGAAAAGAAAAACACGTCCTGCGTTATTTATAACGTATAATTATTTAAAGAGATGATTTTAAGCCTTATAAGCAGCAACGTATTCTAATAAATCAACAACTCTTGTAGAGTAACCATATTCATTATCATACCATGATAATAATTTAACGAATTGTGGTGATAATTGAATACCAGCATTAGCATCAAAGATTGAAGATCTAGTATCAGATAAGAAATCAGTTGAAACAACAGCATCTTCAGTATAACCTAAAACACCTTTTAATTTACCTTCTGAAGCAGCTTTAACGGCAGCCTTAATTTCATCATAAGTAGTTGGTTTAGCTAATTTAACAGTTAAATCAACAATGGAAACATCAACGGTTGGAACTCTTAAAGCTAAACCGGTTAATTTACCATTTAATTCTGGGATAACTTTACCAACAGCTTTGGCAGCACCAGTTGAAGATGGGATAATGTTACCAGAAGCAGTTCTACCACCTCTCCAATCTTTATGAGATGGACCATCAACAGTCTTTTGAGTAGCAGTAATTGAATGGACAGTGGTCATTAAACCTTCTTCAATACCAAAAGTATCATTGATAACTTTAGCTAATGGAGCTAAACAATTTGTAGTACATGAAGCATTTGAAATAATTGATTGACCAGCATATTTATCTTCATTAACACCAATAACAAACATTGGAGCAGTCTTTGATGGTGCAGTAATAAGAACTTTTTTAGCACCACCATCAATATGTTTTTGAGCAGTATCTAATTCTTTGAAGACACCAGTTGAATCAACAACGATATCAACACCATCTTTACCCCATGGAATATTTGATGGATCCTTTTCTTGATAAGTCTTAATTGAGTGACCATTGATGATCAAGTTTGAACCTTCATGAGTAACTTCACCTTTATATTTCTTATGGGTGGAATCATACTTGAACATGTAAGCAGCATATTCAGGGGCAATGAAAGGATCATTGATAGCAACAACGTTAATATCAGATCTTTCAAGAGCAATTCTTAAGACAAGACGACCAATACGACCAAAACCGTTAATACCAATAGTGACAGTCATTTTTTAAAATAAGTTTTCCAAAGAGTTTTAAGTTTAAATAAAATTTATACTTGTATTATTTGAATATATAATTCAATTGATATAAAGAAGAATTAAAAAGAGGTGAAATTAGCTCCCTTTTATATTCAACTTAATTTTTTTTATAGTGGTTGTGGAATATTATATAAAAAAAAAAATGGATAACGTGGTTTAAAAATGTGATTTGAAAAGAAAAACGTCATATGGTTAATGAAAATTTTTTTTGATTGTGTCAAATGCTTGAAAATGGCTGAAATGAACCAACTTCAATTAAATCAGAAGGTGGGTGCTTCATACTTTCTTTTAACTTCATCTCTATTCATTCCTTAATTTATAGAGGTATTATTATTAACAATCATTGTATTGAAAAAAAAAAGAGCTCTAAGGACCGGCATCTCGGATAAGCTATTTATTGTGCTACAGGAGATGATGGTGAAGAGATCAGGTGTTTACTACTTAAACAACTCAATTGCAACAATTGGCTAGACCTTGGTGGCCCTATATGCCAATGCCAATGCCAATGAATCTAAATATATCTTGAATTTAGAATATTGCTTATAGATATAAACATATTTTTCATTCCAATTACTAATAACTAATTCATATTGTGGTCTTAATGGATCATATTCTTGTTTAATCAAATTCATTTTTGATTTATCAGTACCGTGCCCAGCATGAATCTTAACTTCAACTTCTTGATGATATCTTTTATCATCAATTGATCCAATTGACCAAATAATTTCAATTTGTTTTCTTAATTCATTATGGTTATCAATACTTTCTTGTAAACTTTCAACATGTTGTTTTAATCTATTAAATTGTTCTAATAATGAATTATTACTTGGTATAAATGATGATTCAATTGATGTAATATTAATCCATTTTGATATTTTAATATTTGATAAGTTTGAAATAATTTCTTCTCTATTTTTAATTAATTCTTTATTAATAATTTTATCATCTAATTCTAATTTATTTAATTCTTTAATTTTATTTAAATATTTATTCATAATTTTATTACTCCATCCATATTCAACATTTGTAACAATTTGTTCATCTAATGTTGGAATTGATGTAATTCTTGCTGACCAAAAATTACTTGTTTCAATAAAATTATTTGCAACTTCTAATGTTGGTGCATAAAATGTAACTTTAATTTCATCTAATCTATCATTATATTCATTATCATCAAATTCATTTTCTGCATTATTATTATTATTATTATTGTTAGTTGTAGAAGTATCATGATTAATTATTCTTGGTAATGTTAAAACCCATGCATGACCATTTGATTCATTAATTTTAGTATTTGATATAATATTATCTTCAATTAATGTTGCATATGATGAATATAAATTATAAGTTAATTCTCTATTAACAAATTTTGATGATCTTGTTTTTAAAAAATTATTTCGATCATTTGTTGAACCAAAATTATATTGTTTTAACAAACCTTTTGATATAATAACAATATTCTGTTTTAAATTCTTTGATTTATAGATATCTAATTCATTATCAGCAATTTTTGTCGTTGTATGATGATGATGATGATGATGATGATGATGATGATGATGATGATGTGCTAATGCTGGTGGTGATGTTGAATTAAAAAAAAATGCAGATTTAATAAAATTATTAATTATTTCTGAAATTGTTATTGAAGAATTTGTTAAGCTTAATCTAGATGCTTTTAATAATAATGTTTTATTTGAGTTATCTTTTGAATGATTATTATTATTATTTCTTTTAATATTATTAATATTAATTTTAGATTCACATTTTAATAAACCTTCAACTAACCATGGTGGACCTAATTTTTCCAGTTTTAAATCATTATCATCTTTAATATATTCAACTTGAAAATTATTATTTGTATGATCTTGAACTGTTAAAATTGATCCTGATCTTGTATCAGATTTAATTTTTGAATTAAAATTCATACTATTACTTGTTGAAATCATTGTAATATCTGAACTACTATTATTATGATTATGATAATTATCAAGAAAGATTGATGAACCAATTGAACTTAATCTCTTTTGAAATCTGATTGAAATATTTGAAACTGATTCAGCCCTTTTCTTTTTCCCATTATTATTTGGGTGATGAATTTGATTTATTGTTAACATTGATGATGATGAATTAATTCCCTTATTATTATTATTATTATTATTATTATTATTATTATTATTATTATTATTATTATCATTACTATTATTATCAGAATTTGAATTTTTTTTTCTTAATTTTAATGTAGTTAATTGATTTGAATCGATTGAATCATAAAAAATACCTAAATGAGATTCAATTTCTTTTAATTGATTTTCAAAAATTATAATTTGATTATTTTCTTCTTTAATTGCTTCAATTGTATTTAAGATAAATTCATCTTTTGAAAATTTATCATTAATATCAGTATTTGAATTATATAAATCAGAATTTAAAATAAAAATACTAAAAGAAATAATATGAACAATTTTAAAATCACCAAATGGATTATTTGAATTTGAATTAATCCAACTCTTTGCAAAAATTTCTAAAATTTTATCAAGATATTGTGGTTCAGAATTAACAAGATATAATTTTGAACAGAGTAATCTTAGAGAAGTTATTAAAGAGCTTGGCCATGGTTGAAATAATGACATAAAATCAAAACAAATATCTTCAGATTTTCCTAATATTGTTGAATATTTATCAATTGAAATTTCAAAATACATTCTGTTATATAATTCATTTGCAATCTTCATATTATATTTCTTTTCATCCATTGTTAAATGATTTTTTGAAATTGAACTTGTTCTTCTATTTAATTTAATTTCAGGAGTAGGATCTTTTGGTGTTGTAACTAATGATTCTTTTTCAATATCTTCAGTAATTGTTTGATTAGTTATATCATGATTAATTTGAATGAAACTGGCGGTAGAACGATTTGAATTTTTATCGTTGATTAACAATTGACTTATATTTGAAATATTTGGTGATGGCTTCAATATTTTGGATTCTTCATTGGAGGTGAGAGAATCTTCTGGATCCATTAAAGATTTATTTGTTACAGTTGATGGCATATTATCTCTTTATAACAACACCACACAGGAACGGTCTATCTCCTCAAAAAAAAAAAAAATAAAACTATAAAATATTGTAAGAAGATAACGGTATAAAGACTTTGTTTAACTGAGTATCCCCTCTAAATAGTCTGTGCCTACTTGAAAACTTAATCTCTTCTACTCTTCACACAACTAATGTGTAACTTCTTGAAATCGAAACAAGCAACTAATTTATTCGCTTTGAGACTTTGAGGACCTAAAAAAAAAAAAAAAAAAAAAAAAAAAAAAAAAAAAAAAAAAAAAAAAAAAAAAAAAAAAAAAAAAAAAAAAAAAAAAAAAAAAAAAAAAAAAAAAAAAAAAAGTCGGAACTTAAAACAATTCCGAGGGTGTGGCTGTTAACCAAAAAAAAATAAAAAAAATAAAAAAATTAAAAAAAATAAAAAAAATAAAAAAAAATTCTGCCAAAATTCTGATAAAATTAAAAAAATAACACGTGTCAATAAAAAAATTAAAAAAAAATTTCGTCCAAAAAATTTTCTCTTTCTGAAAGGACAACTCAAAAACAAATCAATTTTCTAAAAATGTCTAACAACGAAAGAACTTTCATTGCTATCAAACCAGATGGTGTCCAAAGAGGTTTAATTGCCTCAATCTTATCAAGATTCGAAAACAGAGGTTACAAATTAGTTGGTATCAAATTAGTTACCCCATCAGAATCTTTATTAAAAGAACATTACGCTGATTTAACTTCAAAACCATTTTTCCCATCATTATTATCATACATGTTATCTGGTCCAATCTTAGCTACCGTCTGGGAAGGTAAGGATGTTGTCAAACAAGGTAGAGCCATCTTAGGTGCTACTAACCCATCCCAATCATTACCAGGTACCATTAGAGGTGATTTCGCTATTGATATGGGTAGAAACGTTTGTCACGGTTCTGATTCTGTTGAAAGTGCTAACAAAGAAATTGATTTATGGTTCAAGAAAGAAGAATTAGTTGAATACAAATCTGCTTTATTCGGTTGGTTATACGAATAAATTATTTGACTTTACTCTATTTTAGAAAATGGGTTTTTATATGAATAAAATTTATTTATTTTATATAAGAATTGAAGTTAAATAATTGAATCGAATGGAATTGAATTGAATTGGTTTTAAAGTTTAATTTATTAATTGTAAATATGTTTTTATTAATGAACAAATTCTTTGATCTATTCAATTACATTTTTTGTAGCTTTTTTTCTTTTACCATATAAATAAAAATAAATTAAGCCTTGCCAGTTTTTTCTTGAATGGCTGTTACAAGCTTAGGGCTTCTTTTAGGGCACACATTATACATTTTCTACTAAACAAAACTTGATTCATTAAACTTCTCAATTGATCTCACATCAATGCATGATTCAACCTTTAATAACAATTAATAGATAAACTATATATAACTCGATACCATCCTTTAATTGTTTAACCCTAGTCACCACAATATGGATTGAGGTTTACACAAACTCTTTGCAACCAAGGTCTATTATTTCTTCCTTCTTAAAAAACAAGCCCTCATGTCAATAATATAATTGAAAAAAAAAAAGGGTGCAAAATAATATATTAATTAGCGAGAATAAAGTAGATTAACCATAAAAATAAACAATAATCAACTTCATCAAAAAATTAAACGAGAATTTCAAATTAATCAAATTTAATTTAAAAAGATTTCTTCGTTTTCTTGAAATTTCAGCATTTTTTTTTTTTTTTTTTTGGTGTCTTAAAATTTTTAAATAATTTCTTGGTGTAAGTGAAATTTAATTAATAAACACAAAAATACATTTTTAATAACAAACTCTTTATTTATATTTGTGCTGAGGTTTGTGAAAGTCTTTGTTTGAATCCATTTTTTTTGAAAGTACAGTACGTACCGTTGTCCATTGGGTATCTCTAATCACACTCTCTTCTGTCGTTTCCTCCTTGTTTTAGTTTAAACGACTATGTCATTCGTATCTTCATCTTATTCTACAACTTCTCATCCCTATAATGATTTATCATCCCTGACAGGTCAACATCCTACTCCTATATCTACTGATAGTTATATAAAGAGTTTTGAAAATGAATCAAGTACTTCTTCATCACGTCAACAATACAATAATATAAATTTAAATTTAGACATAAATCAACAACTTCCAACTCAAGATAATCAAAGGTTCACATACAAAAATCAACATCCTAATACATTTAATATCAGCAATCGTCTAATGGGATCAAACAACATCTCTCCAACAACAGAAACAGCTTCTTCAATAAATTCTTATCATAGTGCTAAAACTCAAACTAGTGTTAATACTTCACCTCGAGAAACTAATAATATTACAAATAATAATACAAATTCAAAATATAAAGCTCCTTTACCAACTTCTCAGAAAACTCATGATTTAATACTAGATGAAGTAGATATACCTTGTCAATATAAATCTTCAGAATCAAATTCTCAACTCTATATTAATACCAAAAATAAAAGTAATGATGAAATTCAAAATATTATTAATAATAATAATAATAATAATAATAGTCATTATCCAAAACCTTCAGAAACTCCAACTGGTATACGTTCATTTAGTTCACCTGCTGTTTCAACAAATAACAACAATGATAATTTTAGAAGTAATAATAATTCTTCAATTTCAATTAATAATGTTCAAGATATAAGTCCTCCAAATTCAACAGGAAATGTTAATAAAAAAAAGTCAAAATCTTATAGAACTTCAAAGTCATTAGATTTATCACATCTTTATTTACTTGATGGTAGTGATTCATCACATTTTACAATGACAAGTGAAAGTTTAAATGATGATTCTCAAAATTTAATAAGAAAGTATTTAGGTGAAAATTCATCATCATCATTATTATCAAGAATGGAAACTATTGAAATGTATAGAAAAAATGTCAAAAAATCAAATGATCCAACAATTTTATTTCAATATGCTCAATATATGTTACAAACTGCCTTAACAATTGAATCAAAATCAATACAAAATGATACAAATAATGAAGGGAATAAACTTGAAAGTGATTTAAAAAATCAATTTTTAAAAGAAGCTGTTCATTATCTTAAAAAATTATCTGATAAAGGTTATGCTGATGCTCAATATCTTTTAGCTGATGCTTATAGTTCAGGTGCTTTAGGTAAAATTGATAATAAAGAATCTTTTAATCTGTTCCAAAGTGCTGCTAAACATGGCCATGTTGAATCTGCTTATAGAACTTCTCATTGTTACGAAGAAGGTTTAGGTACTTCAAGAGATTCAAGAAGAGCTATTGAATTTTTAAAATTTGCTGCTTCTAAAAATCATCCAGCTGCAATGTATAAATTAGGTATTTATTCATTTTATTCAAGAATGGGTCTTCCTGATAATATGACTACTAAAAAAATTGGTATTCAATGGTTAGCAAGAGCTGTAACTAATGCAAATGAACTTACAAGTGCTGCTCCTTATGAATTAGGTTTAATTCATGATCAAGGGTTTGCAGATATTATTATTCCTGATCATAAATATGCTTTAGAATTATATGTACAAGCTGCTTCATTAGGACATGTTAAATCAGCTGCAATTTTAGGTAAAGCTTATGAATTAGGCGATTCTGTTGTTTCTCCAGAAGCAAATCTATCAATCCATTATTATACACAAGCAGCAATAGCTGGTGATGCTGAATCAATGTTATCATTATGTGCTTGGTATTTAGTTGGTAATCCTCCAAATTTGAAAAAAGATGAAGAAGAAGCTTTTCAATGGGCTTTACGTGCCGCTAATTTAAAATTACCAAAAGCTCAATATGCTATTGGTCACTTTTATGAAAAAGGTATTGGCTGTGATAAAGATATAAAAGCTGCAAAAAGTTGGTATCTTAAAGCTGCAAATAATAGTGATGAAAGAGCAAAACAAAAATTATCAAAACTTGATTCAAATAATAATAATACTGGTAGTAGTGGTCATAAAGAGACTAAATCACAGGATTTTACACTCAACAATAACATCATTGATAATAATATCATTAACAACAATGTTGAAAATAGTAAGAAAAGCAAGAGTGATGGAAATAACAACAACAATAATAATAACAATATTACTAATAACAATATTATAAATCAAAATGAATTTCAACCTTATACATCTGAAAATATAACATGTCTTAATCAAAGAGAAGATAGTATTCCTGAACTTGAAAATCTACAATATAATGACGATGTTGTTATGGAAACAAAAACTAATAATTTTAATAAAAAGCTTGCCAAAAGTGAAGAAGTTCCAATAACTAATTCATTGATTAAATCACTTAACAATATTGACTCCACAAATTCTGAAGATAATGATCTAAATCTAAATAAGAAGAAAAAGAAAAAGAAAGCTAAAGATTGTGTGATAATGTAAACAAGCATTATATTATAGATGGTATATAAACAAATCATGAAAACATTTTTTAATCGAATATTTAATTTTCAATAATTTTTGTGGTTGGTTATGTAGCATTTATCAAATTTTGCTACACGCTTTTTTAATTTTTTTTAATTTTTTTTTTTTGTTTGGCGTCTTTTTTTAGTTTTTGTCAAAAATGTAAACAAAAACATTTTGGTGGCAAAATAAATAGACATATCATTTAAACTTTTATAATAATATTTAAATAAAGATGACAGCAGCAGCAGCAGCAGCAGTAGCAGAAGAAGAAGAAGGCAGAGTCATGGATGTTGAAGAAGAAGATGATGAAGAAGCTTATGGTCCTTTACCTGTTTCAAAATTAGAAGTATGTGACTTTTCAACTGATTATATTTGAGATGAGCTGATCCAAAGATATACTAACCAATACTTTTGATAATGTTTCTAGGGTAATGGTATAAACTCATCAGATATCAAGAAGTTAGCAGAAAGTGGGTATCATACTGTTGAGTCCATCGCATATACACCAAAGAGAACTCTTTTGACAATCAAGGGTATATCTGAAGCCAAAGCTGATAAATTATTAGCTGAAGCTGCCAAATTAGTTCCAATGGGGTTTACAACAGCTTCTGAATTTCATCATAGAAGAAGTGAATTAATTTGTTTAACAACTGGCTCTAAGAAATTAGATACTTTATTAGGTGGTGGTATTGAAACTGGTTCTATTACTGAAATTTTTGGTGAATTTAGAACAGGTAAATCTCAAATTTGTCATACTTTAGCAGTCACTTGTCAACTTCCTATTGATATGGGAGGGGGAGAAGGTAAATGTTTATATATTGATACTGAAGGTACTTTCAGACCTGTTAGATTGGTTTCTATTGCTAGAAGATATGGTTTAAATGAAGATGATGCTTTAGATAATGTTGCTTATGCAAGAGCTTATAACGCTGACCATCAATTAAGTTTATTAAATCAAGCTGCACAAATGATGTCTGAATCAAGATTTAGTTTATTAATAGTTGATTCCATTATGGCTTTATATAGAACAGATTATTCAGGTAGAGGTGAATTATCAGCAAGACAAATGCATGTTGCCAAATATATGAGAACTTTACAAAGATTAGCTGATGAATTTGGTATTGCAGTTGTTATAACAAATCAAGTTGTTGCTCAAGTGGATGGTGGTATGATGTTTAACCCAGATCCAAAGAAACCTATAGGTGGTAATATCATTGCTCATTCTTCAACTACAAGATTAAGTTTAAGAAAAGGTAAAGGCGAACAAAGAATTTGTAAAATTTATGATTCCCCATGTTTACCTGAATCAGAAGCTACTTTTGCAATTTATGAAGATGGTATTGGTGATCCAAGAGAAGATGGTGATGATGATTAGATGATGTGATATAATATTCCTTTTTTTTAATTTTAAAACCTGTATTATTTTGAAATTGTTTTTAGGTTCCTTTCCATATACAAACGTTATACTATTTATGACTCGCATTATATTCGTATAAGATATCCTCAACGTATAAGCTACAATAAATGTTCGTTAAAATAATATAAATGTAAAATTATCATCAGAATAAATAATATTATAGCATTACAATGGTACAGTATCTTTTTTATAACTGTATACCATAATTTAGAGCAAGAGAAAAAAAAAAACCAATAAACATAAGGATGAGTAATTAAAAAAAATATACCCATAAATTCACAATCATTAGAAAACATTAGTAAGTATCAAAACTTTACTGGAAAAAAATCATTAATAAAAAATGAGAGAAGGAGAGGATTAAAATTCAGGTGCCATATTCATATCGAGCCACCCTAAAAAGTCATCGTTACCTTCAACCCAGCCAGCACTTTGTTGTTGAAAAAATGAATCAAAATCAGCTTGAGATAGGCCTTCTTGGTTTAATTGATCTAATGTTGGAGAATTAAAATTAGATTGAATTAAAACCGGATTATTAGTTTGAGTAGTAGCATTGTTATTAAAGTTGGAAATCTCATAATTGTAAGAATTAATATTAGCTGATGGACTTCTTACATTGGATTCATTTGGCTGAGGAGCTAATGACAAGTTATTCTTTGACACCAATTTACGAAGATCAGTTGATGAATTTCCCAAAGTATTAGTGCTTTGAATTTTATTATTAACAGCTTTTCCATTATTTACTTGGTTAATAGATGGACTTTTAGCAATTGTTGGAACACCATTGGTACCAGCAACAGTATTTTGATCTGGAATACTTCCTGTAGACTCTAACATTGAGACAGGGATACCTTTGATTTCAGTTGGTTTAGAAAGACCAGCAGCAGTTGCATTAACAGTAGCAGTATGCATTGCATTTTCAGTTGGAACTAAAGTTGTAATAGTAGTACCACCTGGAGTTGTTGTAGTAATAGTTTGGAAATCATCACGATTAATTTGATTATAAAATGGTAATGGAATAGGTCTCTTTCTATTTTCACCTTTTTTATTGAATTCACTTGAAGAACCAGGTGGTTTCCCTTCTTTCTGCTCCTCCAATGTGCGTCTTCTAGCTTCATGTACACACCAAACTAAATCATAAAACAATGAACCTGTTAAATGTGATCTCATTCTTGTAATAATACCATCTGTCTTTGTGTAAAGTTCAGGATGTGTAAATAACACATAGTTCAGTTTTTCCAAAACTTGTGCAGTCCTCGAAATATCATTTTCAACATTTTTCCAAGCTGACAATTGATTTCTAAATAATCTATGAACTGTAACAATTGATTGTCTTGCTGAATCTATATATCTTTCCAGTAGTAATGGAGTCAAATGTAGCTTGAATAAAATAAATGCTGAATATGAAACACTATGTCTAATATAAATAGGAAGTTCAATCAAATTTTTAGTTTCTAATAACTTAGAAACAAGAGTTATAATTCTTGTAGCAGATAAATAAGCTTGCGTAACATATTTGGTTTGATCTTCAGTTGGAGTTTCAGGTAAAAAGGCAAAGCAACATATTGTAAGTTTAACATATAAATAATAAACTTCAACAGAGACATCATCAATTTCTAATTTAAAAACTAATCTTTCTAATTCACGTTCTAAAATTGCTAATGATCCGGCTCTGTTTCTTGCTTCCATTAAACCATCTGGACTAACAACACTTGAACCCATAACATTGACTAATTTGGCTTGGAAAATTGATAATGAAATTAAACGTCTAAAATTTTTAGGTAAATTCTTATCAATTCTTGCATTTTCAATCAAATAGTCTGTTTGTAAAGATGGTGGTAAACCTAATTCAGAAGCCCAAAATTGTTCAGAAAAGAAGATACCTAACCATGTTCTAGTTCTCCATTTTTCAGCATCTGGTAAAGAAACTTGAGTTCTTGAGAATTCAGTCATAAATTTACCTCTATGTAAACCTAACTGATAACCTAAACTCTTAGCTAAACCAACAAATCTATAAGAACAATCATCAAGAACTTTTTGATTTGGAAGTGGCCACATACAGAGTATTAATAAAGCTTGTGAAATATGTGTTGATCTAGGTGTTCTAATCCAACAAGTTTCAATAGCCAATTGTTTAATTAATGAAGCTAATTTATTGTAAAGAGTTGGATCAGGATCTGATAGACATGATGTTAAACAAACCACCCAAAATAATAGTTGGGATTGAGCATATAATTCACTTGCAGAATTTGATGACATTATAGGAAAATATGGTGCATAATCTTTCATAAATCTATCATGTAGTTCATTAGCCTTCTTCAATGGTAAAAATACATCACCTAATACAAATTCTGATATATTATTTGGTGATGAGTGTGAATTAGTTGAATGGAAACCATTATGATGATGGACTGAATTTGAAGATGAATGATTTGATAATGGTGAAGTGACATTTGATGATGGTGTAGTTCCTCTAACTGACATTTCTAGGTAATGTGGTAAGTCTTTAGAATGATCACTATTTGTTGGCGCTGAATCATTAAGTAATTGTGGAATTGAATTTGAATTATTTGAACTTTGACGAGAGCTACCGATAGAATTTGTTCTATCCATCAATAAATGAGGTTCTCTCTTTAAAACAGTTTTTGCAGTATTTGAACCAGGGGAACCAGCTTCGGTCAATAATGAAGCTAATGGTGAAGTAATTTGAGAATTCAAATCTTTATTATTATTTGTGTTATTATTTGAAGTATTAAAACTATTCCCATTATTGTCTTCTAATAAAGATTGAGCCAAAGAAGGATATTTAGCTAGTGCTTGTGCAATAATTGATTCATTTCTTTGTAAATACTCTATTTTTAATCTTAATTCATCAACATCATTCCTTAGGTTTTGAATTTGACTACCCTTTCTTGGTCTAAATTGAGGATCAATTTCACAATTCAACCCCATCTTTTCACATCTTGTACATGAAGCAGGGAAACGTTCTGAAGCATTACACTTAATCTTGTGTTGACGACAATGGGTACATGAAGTAACTGGACGATGACTAGCAGTAGCATGCGTTTTAGTATTAGGACCTGAAGCTGCTGAAGCATCATCCATATCTTGATCTAAGATTGTATCTAAGGAGTTTGAATTGACAGGAATGGAATTATTTAAATGATTTAGATTTGATTGATGGTTATCCAAAATAGGTAGTGGAGAAGTCTTTTTCTCTTCTTTAACTTTCTTTCTTGTTGTTTTTGGTTCATTATTATTGTTTGAAGCTGCTCTTTTCTTTGTTGATCCAGTGGTCTTTATTGTTGTTGAATTTAGGGAAGTCTTTGAATTCTTTCTGACTGGAGCAACCTTAGCTTGTATATTGACATGTTGATTATTCACAGGATAATTATTATTAATGTCGTTATTTGTATAATTCATATTAGCTTTACTAGCTATATTTATAGGTTGAGATGCTGTCATGTTTAAAGGTTGATTTGAGGATGAGTTTAAGTTTAAAGAAGATGCATAGTTTGTAGTATCTGTGAAATTATCACTCATCTTTCTTTTATCTTTATATTACTTTATAAATTATGATTGTTTAGAATCTTAAAGTAAAAAGAATCCACTTTATTTGTTAATTATAACCAACTCAAAATATATTTCAAAAGCACCAATCAGCTTTAATAAGTTAATAAACAATAGGTTAACAATCGGAGATATGAAAATAATAACAAAACTTTTTGATTTTGCGAATTATTGACAGTATTCAGTATATTGTATTAATCTGTATGCCAGTGATATAATTTAAATGGAATATTAACAGTATTTTTTGTAGATGTCTGGGATATTTGGAATAGTAGTTGAATTGGGAAAAATCTACTACAACATTTTTGACCATTTAAAACTTTCTTAAAAAAAAAAAAAAAAAAATTAAAAATAAAAAACCCTCGGAAATAGTAAACTTTTTTCAATTGAAACTGGTGGGTGAATTCCGAGGGTGTGATTTTACTATAGTGGTTAATTATATTTAAATGAATGTGTATATTAATTAGTTCTTTAGTTATAGTAATCAATACTGGTGACAATTGGCAACGATAGTACTTAGACTTTGGTGTAACGTAAGTATGGTTTGACTTTTTCGAAAGAACCAAACTCTTCCTTAGCGGCCTCGTCAGAGACTGATGGAGGAATAATGACGTCCTTACCTTCAGTCCAATCAACTGGAGTTACAACACCCTTCTTGTCAGTTAATTGTAAAGCATCAATAACTCTTAAAACTTCAGCAGTGTTACGACCAGTTGATGGTGGGTATGTGAATGTGATTCTAATCTTTTTAGATGGATCAATAATGTAAACAGATCTAATGGTTTGAACAATACCACCATTTAAATTTTTGAAACCTTCTTCATCAACCATATCATATAAGAAAGAAACTTCTCTATCAATATCAGCAATAATTGGGAAAGTAAAAGTTTTTAATTCTGGGGTAATATCTTCAATATCTTTGATCCATTTAGTATGACTGTCAAGACCTTCAGCTGATAAACCAATTAATTTAACATTTCTTGCAGCGAAATCATCTTTTAACTTAGCAAAAGCACCAAGTTCAGTAGTACAAACAGGTGTGAAATCAGCTGGATGTGAGAATAAAACAACCCATGAATCACCAATGAAGTTATGGAAATCAATATCACCATCAGTAGTTTTGGCTTTGAAATTTGGTGCAGTTGAACCAATTCTTAATCTTGGTTGATCTTCTTGCTTAAAAGTTCTAATACCTCTAGTAAAAGTAGTGGAACGAATTATTGGTGAAACATAATTACTCTTTATAATTGATGAAGCGGAAACAGATCTTAAAATTGAACGTGAAAACATTTTAATGATAATCAAAGTATATCTTCTATATAATGAATAAGGGATTGAAAGCTTGATATATGATTTCAAAGAATTGGAAATTTATTGCTCAGTATAGAAAATTACGTCAATTCACGTGACTTAAATTTATTTTAATTTATTTTAATTTATTTGTGGTTGCTATGACAACTGCTGGAAATCATTGTTTACAAAAAAAGTGTAGAACGAAATAATCGTTTGGTGTCAATTAATCAAAAGATTTGAAGTTATTTACTACTATATATCAGAGTGAAGTCACAATGAACACTAACAAGAGAACTTCATTGGCAACGCCCAATCCTAGAAACAAAGCTCTATTGGCAGTAGAGTCCAGTGCTAGGAGATCACGCTCATCGTTAACAAATGTGCAATCTAGTAGTATATCCAATATGAATTCAAATTCTACTTCAACTCCAAGTAGAAGCAGGCCTTTAAATGATATATCTAGTTCAGCTATGTCAAGCACAGCTGCTTTCAACAAAAAGTCAAAGTCTAGATTGAGTGATCAAAATGAAACAGAAGAATCCCATATCTCTGTATATGTTAGATGTAGATCAAGAAATGATAGAGAAATTGCTGAAAAAAGTGGTGTCGTTGTATCAACTACTGGTGATAAAGGTAAAGAAATCCAAGTTCAAACAAACGTTACAAACAAAACTTATACCTTTGATAGAGTCTTTGGTGCAGAAAGTGATCAAGAAATGGTTTATGATGGGATTGCTGAAGGTTTATTGGACGAAATGTTAAGTGGTTATAATTGTACAATTTTTGCCTATGGTCAAACAGGTACTGGTAAAACATATACAATGAGTGGTGATATTCAAATATCAGGTTCTACAATAAGTGATAATGCAGGTATAATACCAAGAACTCTTTCAAATTTATTTACTCGTTTACAAAAGGAATGTCCTGAATTTACTGTTAAGATTTCATTTATTGAATTATATAATGAAGAATTAAGAGATTTATTAGTTGCTGATGATCTGGAAAATGAAAGAAAAGTTAGAATATTTGATGATCCAAATAAAAAATCTATAGTTGTTCAAGGTATGGAAGAAATTTATATTAA
Source organism: Ruyongia tratensis (assembly GCA_030564005.1). Taxonomy (NCBI): domain Eukaryota; kingdom Fungi; phylum Ascomycota; class Saccharomycetes; order Phaffomycetales; family Wickerhamomycetaceae; genus Ruyongia; species Ruyongia tratensis. The sequence goes on along the minus strand of JAJMKZ010000002.1, from coordinate 89,209 downwards.
AAATGCGACTGAAGGTATGAAAGTTTTAAATGATGGATCATATAAGAGGCAAGTAGCAGCCACAAAATGTAATGATTTATCATCAAGATCACATACTGTTTTCACAATTACTGCTCATATGAAAGAGATTGATCCCGTATCTGGTGAAGAATCATTAAAAATTGGTAAATTGAATTTAGTTGATTTAGCAGGTTCAGAAAATATTAATAGATCAGGTGCTGAAAATAAGCGTGCAAGAGAAGCTGGTATGATTAATCAATCTTTATTAACATTGGGAAGAGTTATTAATGCGCTTGTTGATCAATCACCTCATATTCCTTATAGAGAATCAAAATTGACAAGACTTTTACAAGATTCATTAGGTGGTCAAACAAAGACATGTATTATTGCAACTATTTCACCAGCTAAAGTATCATTAGAAGAAACTTTGAGTACCTTAGAATATGCCAATAGAGCTAAAAGTATCAAAAATAAACCTCAAGCGAACCAGAGTACTTCTAAGAAAATGCTAATAAGAGAATATGTACAAGAGATTGAGAGGTTAAGAAATGATTTAAAGGCTACTAGAGCCAAGAATGGTGTTTATATAACACAAGAAAATTGGGAAAACACATTGAATACAAGTGAAAGTTATAGAATTCAAGTTGATGAACAAAAGACAAAAATTAACTTACTTCAAGAACAAATTAAGAAATCCAAAAGAAATTATGAGGAACAAATCAAAGAACTTAACAGTGTCAAAGAAGAATTAGAAGATTCAAAGGCTAAAACAGATCAAATTCAAACTGTTTTAGATTCAACTGTCAAAACTTTAACACGCACAAAACAGGAACTTAAATTAGAAACTTTAGTAAATACTGATCATCAAAAAACTGAAGTGGAATTATTGAAAATTGGAAAATCTTTAAGTGATTTATTATCACAAGTAACAACTACTAAAGAAGAACTTTATGGTATTATAGATAAGAAAGAAGCAGTTTCAACTCAAAATAAAGAAATTTTAGAAGAATCCAAGAAATTAATATTTGATAAAACAGAACAAATTTCTTTTGAAATTTCACAACTACAATCAAAGAGTTCTTCATTATCATCATCTTTTGATGCTAAATTTGGTGAAGTTATTCAAAAACAACAGAAGGATCTAAATGATAAATCTAAATCTATATCTAATGCTTCATCAGAACTAAAAAGTCATATAAATATCATTTTACAAAGCTTATTGGATGAGTCAAAACTTACAGATACTCAAATTGATGGAATTGAAAATGTTAAAGGTAAAATCCAAGATATGATTAGTGAAGTTTTTAGCAAATTAAAATTCAATAATATTGATAGTACAAATGAAATAATATTAGATCTCAAGAGGTTAGAAGAGACAATCGATAAAGATGTTAGTGAATTGGAATCTGAATTATCAACTATATTTGACGTTGTTTTAAATCAATACCAAAATCAATCAAAGGAAATTGTTCAACTTAAGAACAGAATTGTTACGCATCAATCTAAATATGTTCAATTATTAAATGTTCAAACTAACAAATTAGGTGAATTCAAAAAGACAGAACAAGAAAGATCCAGTTTAGAGAAGAATGAATTATTAGCAAAAATTAAAGATTTAATAGATACACATGAAACCAATAAGGATTCAAGAATAGCATATCATTTAAATGAGATTCAACCAGAACTAGAAATGATCCAAACCAAGCAAGCTGAATTTAGTAAGAAATTTGATTCTTTTATTTCAAATGAGTGGCTTTCAAACCAACAGCAATTTGAGAACCAATTGGTGACTAAGAATAAAGATGTGGTAGGTAAAATTAAGAATGTTGGTGAAAACTACAAAAAAAGAACATATGAAGATGTTATTAAGAATCTTGAAGAAAGATCAGAAAAACAAACCTCTCATTGTGATTCATCATTAGCAGAACTAAATTCTAAGCTTGTTGTTTTAAATGAATTTTCTGAAAAATTAAAAGATATTAATAGAGATAACTCAAAATCTACTTCTGAAAAGTTGAATCAACTATCATCCATATCAAAGAAATCATTGGATCAAGTTCGTGATGATTTTATTAGTTTTGGTGAAAATTTAAAGAGTTATAAACCTGAATTGGTTGATGAATTTATTAAACAACAAAGAGAATTTTTAATTAAGTTTCAAAACTCTGCTACCAGCAAGATTGATGATCTAAATAAAAATTGTAACTCTATGCTTTATATTGAAGAAGACAGTCAAGTTCCAAAAAGACAAAAAATGGAATATGTTACACCAGCATTTTTTCCAAAATCTAAATCTAGAGAAGAAATTAAAAGGTTGAATTATGAATCATTATATTTCGATGAAAATATTAATGGTATTACAGAACCAAATGAAGAACCAATTCCAGTGAACCAGAATATTTTTATGAACAACTCAAATAGTACTACAGTGCAACCTTTACATGATTCAACTAAAAACATCAATCTTCCAAAAACTGAAAATTTTAAAGCTGATTTAAACTTCATCCCAAAGAACAGTTCATCATTTACAGAACAGAACAAATAGTTGCAAATATTATATTTCAAATTAATAGAAAGTATATTTATTTCAAGTATAATTGTAGAAATTCTGAAAGTTTTGAATAGAAATACCATAATTATCCTGTCAATCTTAATATCGGGTATATTATTTTAGACTAGTGAAAGTATTGTCGATCTACAAGAATGATGAATCTAAATCTAACAAGATATTTGAATCTGTTGTAGAAAGTTACCTAAAACAGTTGATTAGTACATTATTGTTAACATTAAATTTTGAATTTTGGCTTCAACTCAAAAATGAGAAATGGAAAATCACAAAAAAAAAAAAAAAAAAAAAAAAAAAAAAAAAAAGTAAACAAACAATTGATTTGACAATAAAAATAACAATAACAATCACTTAAGGATTAACAACTATAATAATACAGTGAATATACTTAGCCTAGAGAGTTATCTATCGAGTGTCATATTCTTCTTACATTCAACATTCTTTCATATAATTTCCTATCCACTTCCAAAATCTAAAACCTTAAAGGACAATACTGTTCATTATTATTTTACAGATCTATTGAAAGTTATAGGATCACACTATCTGGCATAGTTGAAGATGATTAATAGAAAGCCATCTCATATACATATACGTGATGAGCAGTCTAAGACTGAAACATTACTAAAGGATAGTTCAAATAGTTACCTGAGTAGTGATTCTGAAGATGAAGAAAACAATATAAATCCTCCAGGTTTAAGTGATTATGCTCTTGCTTTACTACAAAAAGAAACAGATTCAACAAGACCTAATAACCATTCTATACATTCTATACCCAAAAGGGTAAATTTCCATCCATTAAAAATATCAAAAAATTCTTCATTAACATCTGAAAATTCAAATACAAATCCAACTGAATCACAAACAATATTTACAAAATCATTACGAGAATCAGACATAAATCATTATTCACACAATACATCTTCACAGACACAAAATAAGTTTAACAATTTTACAACAACAACAAATGCAACTTCAACGTACAAAACTATGCCTGATTTTAAAGTTTCAAATCCTTCTTCTATTGTTTTAAATAATGATTCTACTAATTCTCAAAACCTTCTAAATAACAGAGGATGGAGAACGAGGAGAAGACATATGTCATTGGGGAAACCAGTAAGAGGAAATTTCTATTTAAATAATGAGAATACCAAGGAAAAAACTTCAACTATTGAAACTCAAATGAAAGATAATACATTAGATTCACAATACAGACAAAATTCTATACATGATACCAATCAACAAGAGAACATAGTGAATGTTTTGCCCAGTGAAAGGGAACTGATTGATTTTCAAGGTTTAAATCCCTATCAATATGCTAAAAAGTTTAATATACCTTCAAGTGATCTACCAAATTTAATCAAAAGTTATATTACGCAGCAAAAGACAGAAACTAGAGAAATATTAACACTCGATAGTCCTAACAAATTGAAAGATTTAATGTCCAATAAACAAGAAAGAATAATATCAGTTTCAAACAATAATACTAGAAATGTGATACCAGAATCAATTAATGAAGATCCAGTTAATAAAGCTAAAGATCGTGTTAATGTTTATTACGATAACAAAGAAGATAATGAAACTACTATGAAAAGAGTAACTACTTTAAATACCATGACAGAACGACCATCTAAATATATGAGACAACCTCTGATACCACTGTCTGATAATAACAACAACTATATTAGAAAATCTTCAATGTCATCAACTAACAGCAATATATTAGATAAATTATCAACTGAAAGAAATCCTAGCAATTCAAATTCAAATTCAAATTCAACTATCAATAACAATAATCTGTATTCGGAACGTCATTATCAACAAACAGAAACATTAAAACCTTCAGATACACATTCAAGTTCAAAAATAATAACTATAAACTCAAAACAATATGAAAAGTTGGAACTTTTAGGTAAGGGTGGTTCTTCAAAGGTTTTCAAAGTTAAATCAACTTCAAATAAAGTTTATGCTGTAAAGAAAATTTCATTTGATGAATTTGATCATTCAAGTATAAAAGGTTTTAAGGGAGAAATTGATCTTTTGACAAAATTACGTGATCAAAGAAGAGTGGTAAGGTTGATTGATTATTCCTTAGAACAGGGGTCACTTTTATTGGTAATGGAATGCGGTGATGTTGATCTTTCAAATGTATTAATCAGAAGAGCTGATGAACCTTTAGATATTGAATTTGTTAGATATTACTCTAGAGAAATATTGAAATGCGTTAAAGCAGTCCATGATGCTGGTATAGTTCATTCAGATTTAAAACCTGCTAATTTTTTATTAGTTAAAGGCATGCTTAAAATTATTGATTTTGGTATTGCTAATGCTGTTCCTGAACATACAATGAACATTTATAGAGAGAGTCAAATAGGAACCCCAAATTATATGGCACCTGAAGCATTAATAGATAATAATCAACAGTTACAAAGTGATACTTCTAATCACAAGAGTACTTGGAAAGTTGGTAAACCTTCTGATATTTGGTCATGTGGGTGTATTATTTATCAAATGATCTATGGAAGACCACCATATGCTGGTTATCAAGGTTCACAAAGATTACTGGCTATTATGAATCCAGGTATTAAAATTTCATATCCTGAAAAGGGACCAGGTGGTTTAGGTGTTGCAAGAACTGCCATTGAAACAATAGAGAAATGTTTGTTGAGAGATCCTGAAGAACGTTGGACAACACAACAATTATTGGATGGTCCATTTTTATCACCAGTTATTGTCACTGAACAGTTTGTGAATGATTTGGTTGAAAATGCAGTTACTTATGGTATTAATAAAACATCAGCAAATAGATCAGAACTAAAGTCATTGGCAAATGATGTTTGGAAGAGAATTGCGCAATTAAATTTATGAACACTTTTTGAATAAAAATTAAAACTCATTTACATTGCATAATTATATAAACATTTTATAATATCACTAATCTTAATAATTAATTTATATGTACCATAAGATATATCTTTGTAACCTACAAGTTTTATATTAATTGATCTATTAATTAACCTTTATATCATACATATATTCATTTTTTTTTTTTTTTTTTGGTTCATTAGTATCTATACACTTATAATATGTGAGAGAAATAATTTGTTCAAGTTATGATACCAAACTCCATCAAAATTTCCTTTTTCTATTGAAGAATTTGACAAGAACAATCTATCTTGGCCCAAGTTTTGAAAGAATAGAAGGACCCTGTTCCTCCCATTCTTGTTTTGAGATCCACATATGTTCTTTGTTAGCCATAATATTAGCCAATACTGCACCACCGATGAAAACCATATGTCTACGTCTTGGAGGATCTTCAATACGAACTTTGAATTTATCAAGACGTGAAGCATCACCATGTAAGACTTTAGTAAACCATAATTGTTTCAATTCTTTTTCTAATCTTGATGGTAAACCTGGGTACATACTTGAACCACCAGATAATACAATGGCTTTATATAATGAAGCTCTGATATCAACATCAGCAGATTGAATAGTATTAAATAATAATTCACCAACACCTACTTGTTCAACATCTACCAAACTTGGTTGAAACATACATTCTGGTGCTTCAAATCTTTCAGATCCGACTTTAATTACACGACCATCTGGTAATTCATAACTTTCAACTAATGTAGTAGTATCCTGTGATAATTTTGAATCTAATTCTAAATCATAAGATACATAACATAATTTTTCTTTAATTTGACGAACAGTTTCAAAATCAGCAGTTCTATTAAAGGCATAACCTCTTCTAGATAATAAATCAATTAAATGTCTAGTAACATCTCTACCAGCAACATCTAATCTTCTTGTTAAATGGTTTAAAACAACTGATTCATAGACAGGAATAATATGGGTAACACCATCACCTGAATCAACAACAACACCTGAAGATAAACCTTGAGCATATAAAGCTAAGACGGCTTGAATTGCAACATAAACACCACCAAAATGATATTTTTCAAACATAACTTCACACATTTTTTCTCTATTCTTTATTGGATTCATTGGAGGTTCTGTTAATAGGATTTTTCTTCCTGTTGTATCTTCTTTTAATCTTTCATAAAAGGAATAATCCCATAAATGTTCCATATCTTCCCAATTTCTAATTATACCATTTTCCATTGGATATGATATTTGTAAAGCTGAACGAACAGCACTTGCTTCATCACCACACATTATATCTTTGATTTCAACATCACCTTCAGTTCTTTCTTCAGCTCTTAATATTGGTCTACCAACGATAGATGGGAACGTATGGTCAGGAAAATTTGTACCAGCATAACCAAGTTTTACAAAACCTGTACCTTGATCAAGAACTAATTAAATAGAATCATAAAATATGGTTTCAATCAACTCAATTAATATTTTTTTAAAAAGTACACAAGAATAAAAGTATGATATATTATTAATTTTCATAAAAAATTTTATTCATATTTCTTTAAAAAGGTTTCCAGTTTAGGTGTATAATTTTAATGATTGATGATAATAGTAATAGAATTTTAAATGACAAATGTTTGAAATCCAATGAAAAATCATATATAAATAACTTATAATATCATACTTATATCTTGTAAAATATCAATTGATTGAATGATTAAAATCATATTTTTACAGAATCCAATGTTAGTAAATAAATCACCCTTAATAATAGAAACAAAGATCTTTTTTCTAATTGGTCAGAATAACAATTGAAAAACAAAAAATAAAAAAAAAAAACACTCTTTTAATATCCACATACCAATTGGAACTTCACTCATTGTTATATATATGGGGTTAAGTTGAATTGAGTAGTTTATGAAATGTTTTAGTTATAAGGTAAATTCTCTAACAAACTTCACTCTTTGGCCCCTAAAATTTACCTTTTGATGTTGTCGAAAAAAAAAAAAAAAAAATCCAACTACTAATATAAATCCGAACACCACTGAGATGTCTTTTTAGTCTCAGTGAATAGTGATAATTACTATGAATGGTTTGTATTAACTATATATGGATTAACAATCTATTGTTTTTCAACAGTCTTGAATGCAAATGTTAGGTATGAAGTGTGTGATTTAATTTCTCCCTCTACTTTAGCAACACTTGACCATTTATAATTTTCATCTCCTTCTTTAACTCTAAAACCTCTACCAAATGGATTATATTCAGCCCTATCAACTTTAGTTTGTTCCTTTTCTTTCTTCTTTCTATCTTTAACTTCAACATCTGACATTTTACTTAAATCTACTTCATCAGGTTGACCATTTTCTTCATAAAATTTTCTCTTTCTTGCTATACCTTCTAATTTTCTCTTTTTAACATCTTTTAATCTTAAAATTGCATCATCAACTTGTCTAACCATTGTTTGTCTTGCTTCATATCTCTTACCTTGTATTTCAATCATTTCTATAGATGACCAACCGTTTTGATCTAAACCTTCAATAGTTTTTTGAACTTGTTCAATACATGGACTAAAACAACAAATACCAACTTTTTCATCTGTTGAAATAATTTTATTTAAATGTGGTATAGCTTCCCATGGTGAAGGTAAATCTAAGAAAATAGCAGTTGCTTTAATATCTTCATTTGGAACATTTGAAAGTTCGAATCCATCTTTACAAACATCTCTATGTGTAATTAAAACATTATCATTAATTAAATTATCTTCATCAATAGTTATTAAACCATGTTGTTTAAACTCTGATTTGGCTTCTTCATACCTTAATTTATGGAATTCATAAGTGAACAGCTTACCATATGGTTGAACAGTTCGGAATAAAGAATGACTAAAAGAAGCAGAACCTGTACCTGCTTCAATAACTCTTGAACCATTTCTAATATTTAATTTTTGAGTTATAAAACTTGAATCAGGAGTATAAACAATTTGAGTTCTATGGGGTAAAGATAATGTCCATAATTCAGGGGTAGGTTGTAAAATATGAATGAATCCATAACCTTTCATACTCGGTATTTGTGAACCATAAGGTTGATTGATCATTAAATTGTGAGGAAAAGAACCATACCTTGTGTTCAACACTTCATCTTTTGTTATAGTGATTGGTTTGATGTCGTTTCTGCTGATGAAAACTAGCACCATATCACCCTCTGCTACCAGGGTCTTGTATCCAGTGAAAGACATGTCTACTTGTTGCTTTGTTTATAAATATTTTCTTTACTTTAAATTTAACAAAAAATTTTATCTCATCGCAAAAAAAAAAAAAAAAAAAAAAAAAAAAAAAAAAAAAAAAAAA
>JAJMKZ010000002.1:59314-80313 GCA_030564005.1 Ruyongia tratensis | reverse complement strand
TTATATATCACAATGACAAGTGCTGAATCGTACATTCCTGAACTAGTTAGAGACAAGGTATCCCCAAGAGCCTTTAAGACCATCTGTTTGGTCAAAAAATTTGTTGAAGAAGAATGTATCCCTGCTGATGAAGTCTATTTTAATCAAATTAGTAAAGAACCTAATAAAAGATGGGAAAGTGTACCTATAATTATTGAAGATTTGAAATATAAAGCTAAACAATTAGGACTTTGGAATTTATTCTTACCAAAGAACTATAAAGATTCCCCAGGTTTTACTAACCTTGAATATGGTTTAATGGCTCAATTCTTAGGAAGATCACATGTAGCTCCAGAAGCTACTAATTCAGGTGCTCCTGATACTGGTAATATTGAACTATTGGCTAAATATTGTAATAATGAACAACGTTTAAAATATTTAGATCCTTTATTAAATGGTGAAATTAGATCAGCCTTTTTAATGACTGAAAAGGGTATTAGTTCTTCAAATGCTTTAAATATTTCTTTAAAAGCTGAAAAAATTAATCAATCAAGAGAAGTTATTTTAACTGGTACAAAATGGTTTGCTTCGGGTGCTGGTGATCCAAGATGTGAAGTTTGGTTAGTTATGGCATTAACTAATCCTGAAAACAGTGATCCATATAAACGTCATTCAATTATTATTGTTGATTCAAAACAAGCTTTAAAGACAAACAGAGCTAAATTAGTTAGACCATTAGAAGTATTTGGTTTCGATGATGCTCCTCATGGTCACTGTGAAGTTGAATTTAATGGTTTAAGAGTAACTTATAATTTATTAGGTGAAGAAGGTAAAGGTTTTGAATTAATTCAAAGTAGATTAGGACCTGGAAGAATTCATCATTGTATGAGATTAATTGGAATGGGTGAAGAAGCTATTAGATTGGCCATCAAAAGAGCTAGTTCAAGAGAAATATTTGGTCAATTATTTATTAAAAAAGAATATTTTATTATGGAATTAGCTAAAAGAAGAATTAAATTAGAAAGAGCTAAACTATTAGTTTTACAAGCTGCTAATTCAATTGATTCAATAGGTGTTAAAAATAGCAAGTTTAACATTGCATTAGCTAAGATTGATACACCAACAAATGTTCAAGAAATTATTGATTGGGCAGTTCAAGTTTACGGTGGTGAAGGTGTTTGTCAAGATACAATGTTAACAAAATTATGGATGCAAGCAAGAATGGTTAGAATCGCAGATGGGCCTGATGAAGCTCATCTTTTCCAATTAGGTAAATCAGAGACTAAAAAGAGTCAAATCATTGATGAAGAATACCAACAAATTTTAAAAAAAAGAATTAAATTAATATCAAATTATAGTAAATTATAAGAATTGTAAACTTGAATCAGTAACTAAACCAAATTTTTGTAATTTTTTTGAATTTTGTTTAAAATTTAATTGAATATCTTTATTTAATTTATTTTTTAATTCTAATCCAATTTCAAAAGGTATTTTTTCCATATTAAATACTGTAGCATCTTCTTTATCTATATCAACGTCACCTATTAGAAGAACATTTTCACCACGAACCATTAAAACACCAAGATATTTCTCACAATATTGATTTTGTTCTTTTAAATATATTCTTTCAATTGCATCTTGTACTACTACTGTACCATATTGATCAAAAGTTCTTAATATACCAAATAAATGACGACCATCTGTCAGTGTTACACATATTTTTCCTATAAAGAAAACAATCGTTAATATAAACAATTTTTAAATGATAAATATCCAATTTCAAGTAATATTCATAATAAATTTAACTATGATCTATCAACCAACATCAAATATCACTAAATGTTAAATACTTACTGTCAACATAACCAATTATAGCAGCAGCTGTTGTGAAAGAAAAGGACTCAAGGTATAATTCTGCAACATTTTCAGATAATTCAGAGACTTGATCTTTTGGAGAAGTGCTCTCTTGGCTTATTTCAGTAGGTTCAATAACACCAACTTCAGCCATTGTTATATGTTATATATATATATGATTTATTTTAACTTGTTGATCTAGAGGTTTTAAAGTTATGTTGATTAATTTTGATGGAGAATAATATTGGGTAAATTTTTGGCGTAAATGTGCATTACCCGTCGTGCGCCAAATTGTTAATCCGGGTAATTGCTTGGACTAGTTTCAAAAACTAATAATTTTTGTATAACAACAGATGCGGTTTTAGCTCAGTTGGGAGAGCGTCAGACTGAAGATCTGAAGGTCCTGTGTTCGATCCACAGAAATCGCATTTTTTTTTGCCAATTTTGACTATTTTTTTTTTCTGGGGGAATGTTTTAGAAGCAATGAAAGTATATCATTAATCAAAGAATGAGACCATTACCTCAGACCTTTTGTATTCATCATGTTATATCAATTTAAAGAATTAATTATATCAACTTTAAATTCTCGGCCATAATTATTTTTAAACTTAAAACCCAATCTCCACCATTTATTTTACCATAAAGACACAATGATCTTCCTTAATTCAAGTTCAATAATTAATTAATCAATTCTTTACTTAAAAAACAGCTGATATTCATAAGAGTTTGCTCTTGGTCTTGCTGTCTATATAAAGTCTACCTTTTGTTTGTCAAAATCAATCAGAGGTTTGCAACCTTCTAAATTTGAAAGTGTTCTTTTATTTTGTCCACAAACTGAAAAAGGTGTTAAAATAATTGGTAAATTTATAACTGCTACAATTGAGGATGCAAAATTGAAAATTATAAAACAAGCTAGTGCTTGATCCTACATTATCTTGAGCGTATGAGAAATGAAAAGGATGTTAATTTCTATATTCAATATGAGTTTATATAATAATTTATTACCAAATTTTAATTTAATTAATGTGAATATGAGTCTATAAATAAATGTGATTATGTATGAATATGTGTTTTTTCAAAGTAGCAATATCGATTCAACAACTTCTAAAATATCATCACCTTTTTTAAAGTTATGATCAGAAACATATGATGGATTTTCTAACTTCTTCTTGATGACTTCATCTAATAACAACCTTAATTCTTTAATTAAAACTGCATTTTTACACCAAGTTTTAATTGGTAACCAGCTATCAAGAACAATACCTGGTGAAATCTTATGCGCTGAACGAATACCACTAATATCATATGACAGTGGACCACCAAATAACAATACTGGTAATGTTGACACTGGCGTAATATCTCTCAAAAATAATTTACTGGTCATTGATGATGAATTATAAACAATAAAAGTGGATTTTAAAGCTTTGTTCTTAGCATTTTTCAATGTTGGATTGAAACTATTATCACGTAATTGAAGTTTTTCAAATTCAATCAAACCATCTTCTCTTTCAGTTTCTAATTCACTATTATCTTGTAATGAGTCTATATTGGCTTTTGAGCTTGTATCAAAAACAACTGATGAAGGATGTATGAAAACTCTAGTCGCAGGTAATTGTTCATTTGATATATCAGCTTTATCTGTTGTAGATTGATCCCTTAACTGTGAGATATGAGTTATATACTCTTCATTTCTAATCCAATATTTAACTTCTTTAGCATCTGGGTCAACTTGAATAGCACCTGATTTAGTATTGAAATATTTAGGATCTGGTAATTGAACTCTAGCAATTTGTGGATAAAATGAACCTGCTAAAATAGCTTTCTGAATCTTAGAATTTTCACCATTTCTATTCAAGTATGAATGATTTTCTTTATAATGGAATGGTAAGAATCCAATGTCTTCTAATATTGATAAATATTGAACTTTTGCTGATCTAATTTCTCCTAATTTAGTAAAAGATAAGTAGTTATCATTCAAATATTTCTTTCTTTCAGTTGATGATTCTAGTGCAAAATATTTTTGAACAATTAAAAAAGTTGATAATAAATCACCCATATCTTTATACTTGGATAATATTGCTTTAACTTTATCTCTTGAATCTTGATTTTTCAAGAATGGTGAACCAACACTTAAAACTGCTGCTAAAAGTATACCAAAATCAGCACAACCAAGTATAATTGAATAAATAAGCAACTTACCATGTTTTGGGTCAATAATCGGTAATAAAGTAATAAATTGACCTAATTCTGTTAACTCTTCATAATCATCTAAAAGACCTGAACATCTTAAAATTTCTTCAGATTTTATTAATGAAGATTTTGGTGGAGGATCTAACCCTGTATCTAAAAACGCAATAACATCTTTAATACCCATAGATTTAACAATAAGATATAAAGAATCTAAGTTGATTCTTTTGATTTCTGGTATTGGTGAATCCATCATTGATTCATAAGTTTCTTTGGTAAATAATCTATAAGAAATACCAGCAGTAACTCTACCAGCACGACCTCTTCTTTGCTTTGCTTCAGCTTTTGATACAAAAGTTTCAACCAATTTTGTGGTATTTTCAACTGAATTATATGTCATTGATTTAACACGTCCAGTGTCAATAATAACTACACAATCATCAATAGTAATAGATGTTTCTGCAATATTTGTAGAACAGATAATTTTTCTCTTATTTGGGAATGTTTGGAAAACACGATGCTGTTCTTGAGGACTTAAAGCAGAATGCAATGGTAGTAGAATAGCTTTGGAACCTATTGATCTTTGAATTGTTCTTAAACATTCATTAATTTCTGCAACACCTGATAAGAAGATTAAAATTGAACCATTGCTTTGTTTTTCTACTAAATCAGAATCAATTTTTTCAACCAGATTAGAAATTAAATCATAGTTAACATTACCAGTTTGGAAAAATTTAGAATTAGCATTTGGATTTATCCATTCATCATTTAATTTGATTTGGAAATTAGTTTTTTGTAAAATATCATCCAAGTAAAAATCTTCAATTGGAAAAGTTCTACCTTTAATATGAGATGATGATAAACCTATAAAGAAGTTTTGGAAAACTGTTATATCTACTGTGGCACTCATCAACACAATCTTCATATTTTTAGTCTTTTGTAATAATCTCTTAATTAGAATTAGAATTAAATCAGTTTCTACTGATCTTTCATGAACTTCATCAATAACTAAAATTGAATTATTCAAGAAATTAGTATTATTTTGTAAAATTTTAACCAAGATACCAGTTGTTAAAAATTTGATTCTTGTGTTTTTATTAGTTTTATTTGTACCTCTAATAACATAACCAACTTCTTCACCACATATAGTACATCTTTCATCAGAAACTCTTTCAGCTAAACCAATTGCACTGATTCTTCTAGGTTGTGTACAAAGAATTTGAGTTGTATAATCACCTTTAGCATATAGGTCATCTAATATGAATTGAACTAATTGTGTAGATTTACCTGAACCTGTTTCACCAGTAACTAAACTGATTGAATTTGAGTTGACCATTTTCATTAAGGTTTCTTTCTCTTTCCAAGCAGGTAATTTTTGTCTTTGTAACAACATATTTGGTAATTCTTTTGAATTTAATCTTGTTTCATAATCAGTTCTTATCTTTGAAGCGTCAGGTTTAGAATTATAATTATTCTTAGATTTTTGAGTCACATTTTGATCTGAATTAAAAATATTACTTGAATCATCATTCTTTGTTTCATCTAAATCTAATAAAGGACCAGGGTTTTCAACAATTTCATCAATGCTATCCTTTAACCAATCAATAGCTGAGTAAATATATGAATCACCTATCATGCCATAACTAATGATGTATTTTGCTAATTTTGAAATAATTTGAAGTTTAATATAATTTGGTAATTTATGAGTTGATTCATCAATGGTTGATACAATAAAACCATTTAAATCATTTGGATAATTTTTAGATTTAACAACTTTCAAAAAAATTAAATCATTTAATTTTATTGATACAATGGAATCATTGATATCTTTGATATGAGATTCACCAAAGATAGCTTTTAAAGAATCAATTTCATCTTCCCATATTTGATTGCTATCAATTGAATCATCAAATTCAGAAGATAAAGATGTATAATTGATTAATTTTTTAGTAAGATAAACTATACTATCTTCATAACTTAATTTATTTTGATTTAAAGCTAACACTGCTTCACTTCTTGAAACACCAAATTCAATAATTTTCTTAACCAAAATTTCATTTTTATTTGCTAAAGTAACAGAATCTAAAGAGGATTGTTCATCAACAAAGTAAGGAGGTAGATCATCTTCTGGAACATTGAATAAAAGAAAAGATAATGGATCCTTGTATTTTAAAGCTTCTTCAATATGTGAGGTTCTGAAACCCAAACTAGTTAGAGTTTTTCTTTCTTTATCCTTATCAATTTCAGTTACTTTAGTATTATGTCTCCAATTGACATGTTGTTTAATTGAATTTGAAATTGAATCTCTTTGTTTAATAGTGAAATTAAATGATAATGCATTATCCCACACTTTTTTAGGGAATTTAACATTTGGTTTATTAATCTCAGGGTCTATTGAAATCTTGTTTTTGAAACCTGAGTTATAAGTATCATTCTTACCTTTATTTAATGTGCTTGAAGATGATGATGGTGATGGAGATGATGTCTTTATAGAGGTTAAAACAGTTGGTTGTTTCTTAATCTTAGATTCATTATTTAATTTAGCTTCTTCCTTTTGCTTATTTTCAACTTTTTTCTTTTGATCTTCTATTATAACTTTAAATGGGTCATTGTTATAAATTCTATCATGTTTAGCTTTATTCTCTTTCAATATTATTTTTCTTTCGTCTTCTAATTGAGCCCAAATATCTTTAAACTCTCTAGGTAAGACTAAATGTAAACTTTTATTGAAACAAACTCTATGAAGAGCCACTGTAGCAGCTAGATACCTTGCCTCTATTGGAGTCTCTTTAGGCTCTAAATGATGAATGCATTTGACAGTGACTAGTTCTTTTGATTTAGGCTCAATCCATGACAGAACGGCGGTAGAAATCATTTTACCATTCTTAGGATACATGTCGTATTGGACTTTCCCCCATTTCAGACGCTGACAGTGTTCATGAAGCAGAGATACTGGTGTTTTACCTGAAGTAGGTCTTGATATTGGGTTGGCTATATTGTTATTTGATTGGCTGCCTGATTTTGAACTCTTTGTATTGTTGTCTTCTTCTTTTGCAGTTTTGCATCTTGAGTTCTTTTTGCCATTCTTTTCAGCTTTTTCAGGAACAACTGGCTCCTTGGACACCTTCCTCTTAGCCATATCCTCCGTTATACAACAGAAAAACTACACTCGTTCAATCTTCACAAATCTTCAGAAGCTTTTTGCTTTTAAAAAGCATTTTTTTGTTAGAGAATTTTTTTGCAGTTAAAAAAATAAAATAAAAAAAAAAAAAATAAAATAATAAAAATAATAAAATAATAAAAATAATAAAAATAATAAAAATAATAAAATAAAATAAATATAAAATTCTTTTTTTTTTAACAAATTCAATTAAAAGAAATTGAGATGCTAAAATGGTGAACAAGATCAAGAAAGAGCTACAGACTGCTGAGTCTTCATTGAGCTCCTTTGCTGTTCCCACACTCCCTCCGAATTCTATATTTGCTTCCGCTTCATCATCTTCTTATTCTCAGCCGATTGATACTAGCAATTCTAATACGAATACCTCCAATTTTCCTACAGGAACTACTTCATCATCAACAACAACGAAGACAACCACCTTCCAACACCATCAACCAACTGTCCAAAAGGCTAAAAGAATTCATAAAGCTTGTGAAACTTGTCGTATGAGAAAGATTAAATGTAATGGTTTGAAACCATGTAATCAATGTCAGCTCACAAATAGACTGTGTGTATATGTTGATAAAAAGGCTAAATCAAAATTAAAGACAAAGCATGCTCCAAATGGTTATGTCGAATTGTTAGAGACAAGAAATCAACTATTAACTAAATCTTTAGAAAAATTGGTTGATTTAGTTTATGGTAATCAACTATCGGTTTTAAAAGAATTAATCGACCAATGTTATAATGTTGATTATTTAAAAGATTCTCATGATATTGAAACTGCCGATGATTCTAAAATTGATATCAATAAAGTTATTTCATTCTTAATTGAACAAGAAGGTTTATTAGATAAAGCACCAATCTCTTGGGATGAAGGTACAAAATTAGCAACTCAACTAACTAAAGAAAATATTGCTCTGTTATCAAGTAAATTTCATGATCATTTTAATACGATTGATGGCGATAGTTCAGTTAGCGTTGCAGACACTACTTGTAACGTCAGTACTCTTAATAAAAATCCAATTAACAGTGGACAATCATCGTCAATTAACAATAGACAAACTAGTGTTAGTAATAATATTAATAATTATACAACTGGTCATTCAATAGTTTCTTCTATTATGAATAGAGATTTTAATAGTTCCAATAATTCATTTGCTGATACTGATTCAGATGGTCAAAACTCAATTATTGGATCTTCACCTTCAAGAATGAATAGTTTTTCAAATATTGCTAGCCATGATGATAATCTTTTTAGTAAAGCTTTTAAAAGAAAATCAAGTGTTGATAAAGTTACTAAATCTCCAGCAAAACCAAAAGCTCTCTCACCAACCATTAATACAACTAATCTGGATACTCACCTTGATGAATTATTAAATATCAGTCCAACTACTACAACAATGCTCAACAATACTTTAAATCGTCAAAATAATAGTTCAATGGCTTTAGATACATTAAACAATGCTAATACTACTGATGCAAATAATAATATTGGAGGTTTAGTTAATGAGGATATTCCAAATGGTCTATTTGCTGATCAACTATTAACAGGTCTGGATGAAATTGGAAGTATTGATGATATTACATCATTAAATCTTGAAGCTTTCCCAACTCCAACAACTACAAATGATAGCAATATGACTTTTAATAGTAATAATAATTTTGATATGAATAACATGGTTAATTCAGGAAATCGTAATACTAATAATGGCAATAAATTCGGAGCTAGTAATGATAATGCAAACTGTGGTAGTAATAATGGTAATGGTAATTATACTAATACTACTTTAAATAATAATGGAGAAAATAGAAATAATTTTTCAATGGGAATTGGAAATGTTGAACATGATGGAAATATAATTTTTAATTTAAACAATAACATTCCAATTAATAGCAATAGTAATATTGATTCAGGAAATAGTAATAATACAACACCAAGTGAACTTTTTGATATCAATGATTTAAACAAATATCTTGATGGAAGGTAAAATTATAAAAAGACAAAAATTAAAAAAAAAAAAAAAAATGGACTAATTTTCTATTTATTTATTTACTTATTGCTGATGGTGCTCTTTTTTTTTATTATTCTTTCTTTACTTGTACTTTTTAATCTTTTTTATAATTTAATTAATAACAATGAACTGGTCACATCTTCCTTATATTAAAATCAGACTTTAATCAAGAAAGAGAGCTGGAATGAGTTTAATTAATATTCTATGTGAAACAATTATTTCATTTTTACTTTTTCACAATTTTTATTATTTTTATTGCTAACAGCTAATTAAAAATTAATGTTCTAATGATTATGATTTTTTATGACTAACAAAGCACAACAAAATTCAACATGAATGAAAATTCTATATTACAATGTGGAAAATGAGAAATTGTTATCTAGTCCAATAAAAAAATTTTAAACAAATTTATATTTTAAAAAAGAACGACAATAATGATTATTTATACTAAAATTTATTAATAATTAATAACATATTAATATTCTATTCTATGACTTTATACATACATGACACACAATTATACATATATATTCAAATTTTAACAGTGATTTTCATATTAAATAAGTTGCAGTAGATTGATTAACTATAAATGTTATATTTATCTTACACGATTTCAGGTTTGATAATAAGAATGCTATTATATTATTAAACAGTACAGAACTGTCACGATTGATCAGGATAAAACTAACTCAAATAGAACAAAAGGTTGAGGGAAACAAATATTAAAAAAAATTTATAAAGGTGTAATTTTGCTATAAATAATAAAGAGAAAAATAAAAACTTTAAGGAATTAATGAATTCATTTCTTTAACAAAGTGTCAATAGTTGGAGCGATTGAACTTGGTTTTGTTAAAGAACTGTATCTTTCATAGACTTTACCTTCCTTGTCGATTAAAAATTTTTCAAAGTTCCATTTAATACCTTTGAAACCTAATAAACCAGGTTTTTCTTCTTTTAAGTATTTGTAAACTGGATCAGCATTGTTACCATTAACATCAACTTTCTTTAAAACTGGGAAAGTGACACCATAGTTTAATTGACAGAATGATTGAATTTCATCTTCTGAACCTGGTTCTTGGTGACCAAATTGGTTACATGGGAAACCAATGATGACTAAACCTTTATCAGCATATTTTTTGTTTAATTCTTCTAATCCAGTATATTGAGGAGTGAAACCACATTTGGAAGCAACGTTGACGATTAAGACAACTTTACCTTTTAATTGTTCAAAAGGATATGGTTTAGAATCTTTGTCTAATGGGGCTAATTCGTAGAACTTGGACATTGTAGTAGTAATATGTTGTTGTGTGGTTGAAGTTGAAGACAAAGATGAGGATGAGATTAAATTAGATGAGATGAGATGAGATGAGATGAGATGAAAACAAATTGAGTGCAGATTTGTTAGCTTTTATACTTACGCCCACCAATAATCTGCCGAGAAGAAATTTGATAGATCTGAATAATAAAGATGAATAAATTTGTAATGAATTGAGAGTTCAGTTCAGTTCAGTATGGTTTGGTTTGGTTTGAATTGGTTTTGTTGTTTGGTAATTACAAAGGCACCATTTTTGAACCTCTTTGTTCACACTTACCAGAAACACCATCTAGGCTGTGTATCAACACAATGTTCAATTTCCCAGTAGTAATTATAACTGCTTTATCTTTTCAACGAATCACATTTAACGTCATAAAGCACAAAACTATACCTATCAACTACAAAAATATAACGGATTCAGATCTTGATTTACGTAACCTACTTGAGGAAGAGTTTAATGGGACCTAGACTGCTGGATCTTAGCAACTTTAAATATTTTTCTGAATAGCAATAGACTAATTACTAATTACTAATTACTAATAAAATATCTTTCCGTCTGAAAAATTCCGTGGTTTGAGCGGACATAAATCAAATTGTTGATATTTAAATACACAACTAAGAAAACTACAACTATTTAAGTAGTATTTAGTCTTTAAGGTTTTATTAATGATGATATTAATAATGATATGTTATTATGATTAAATATAGCAAATTTGTTATGGAGTTAATAACGGAATTCGGATTTAATAGATGATAATGGAATTAAATAAAACTTTAACTTCACAACTTGATCAAATATTGATTGGTTTTTGTAATAAATGACCCATTCTTTCAATCTTTGTTCGAAGATATCCATCGACTTCTTTGGAATGTATACCCTTTTCTGTATGTTTCCAAGCTAATGGGACCATTGGTACTCTTTCAACAACTTTAACCAATCTTTCTTTACCTTCGACTGCAACAATCTTATCTGGATTATTTGTCAATAATTTGATATTTAT
This sequence comes from Ruyongia tratensis, assembly GCA_030564005.1. Taxonomy (NCBI): domain Eukaryota; kingdom Fungi; phylum Ascomycota; class Saccharomycetes; order Phaffomycetales; family Wickerhamomycetaceae; genus Ruyongia; species Ruyongia tratensis. The sequence continues at coordinate 68,802 of JAJMKZ010000002.1, read as the reverse complement.
TAATCCTAAATCTAACAGTATAGCTGTGGCCAATGAAAATGATCTGGCATCTGCTGGATGTCTCAATAATAAATTAGCTTGTACTGTATCAGCACCTAAATCTTGTAAATTATATGCTTTTAATTTTTCACCTAATCCAATACCACGTCCTTCTTGTCTCAAATATACAATACAACCTCTACCTTCTTTACCCACCAATCTACCAGCTTCATCAAATTGTTCACCACAATCACATCTTGCTGACCATGCAGTTTCACCAGTATAACATTCTGAATGAATACGTACTAATGTTGGATCATTTGCTAATTCTTGTATAATATTTCCAACTTCATCAAATTTAATTTCTTCTCCAGATTTATCATCACGATCAGCAACTGTCCTACCAGGTCTTAATCTTCCAACATATGCACCTCTTGTCATTCTATCACTTTGAGTTTCATTTGGTTTTTTTTTAAATAATGTTTTTGATCTAATATTTTCACCAAATACAATGGCTAAATGTTCTTTATTATCAACGTTATTTGTATAAAGATGTAAAAATATTTCAGCACCTTGTGTTGTTGGTATTCTTGCTCTTGCTATACATTCAACTATTGGTAATGGTTGATCAGGTAATAATCGTCTCTTTTCATCATTTGATTCTAATTCTGAATTTGATATAGTTATACCTAATGGAGTTGAAGGTATAGATGTAAGTGGTGAAATAGTTGGAGATACAACACTTAGATTATAGAACAAGTCTTTCTTTGTATGTTGATGTTCATGATCATGTGTACAAGTTGAATCATTATGAATATGATCTGGGGTGTTATTACTATCAATAATTTGATTGATACCATCAAGCTTAATTGTCTCACTTTGAGATATAGGTTTTGGTTGTTCCATTTTTATGATATTATATGAAATTATATTTTTATTTTGTGAATAGATAGATGGATCTAATATAGAACTTGGTTTGACAATGAATGTTTGTTTAGTTAAAATTTAACCCACAATAAAACGAAATATATAAACTTTTCTGAATATTTGCTGAAACCAGTGATGAGAAATAACAACTCTTTTGAAGTGATCTGTATCACAATGATAGAAGAGCAGTGAGAGCAACAAATAGATCAAGTACTATGGACCAAAATCCTATAATATTAAACAAAGTTTAATAGTTACAAAATATAAACTTTTTATACAAATACTCATTTTTCGTCCACTCCAAATTTGTCAAACTTTTGTCAGGTCACATGACTTTACGTAAGCGTTACTTAATGAGCCTCAGTAGTTGGTTATTAATGAGATGAGATTGTAGAAGCTTTTAAAAGGTTTATCCAGAAGTTGCTTTGGTTCACTGGTAGCTGTTGGTTCAAGGTCAATACCAGTGTTATTTTGAGCCTCTAAACTCAAATATTTTTATAGTTCTGTTGTGATATAATTGTTTAATTTATAAGTGGGTAGGATCCATTTTGTGATGAAATGAAAAAAAATTCTATATACTTACTTCTATTCCATTTAACAATATCGCTATTGATAAAAGTAATGTCAGATAATCCTAATAACTTACCTATACCCACCACTATAGCGTCTACAGAGACCAAATTGCCTCCTTGTTGTCTACGGTATCATCCACAAGATTCTTCATTGTTATTTCTAGGTACATATCAATTAGATAAACCAACTGGTAATAGATATGGTTCAATTGACATATATAAACTACAAGATCAAGAATTAACATTATTAAATTCAATACCAACAAAAAGTGCTATTTTAGATATTAAATTTTCTCCATTTGATTCAAGTTTATTAATTTCAGGCCACTCTACTGGTGATCTATTAGTTTGGAAATTCGATAATGTTAATGATGAATTAAATTTATTAAAAGAATATCAATTATTTGAAAAAGATGTCTTGATTACATCTATTCAATTTTCACAATTATTTAAGGATAAATTAGTTCTAACAACAACAGATGGTTATGCTTCTTTAATAACTATAAAACAGAATGGTGAAATAACTTCAGAAACTCAATTTTTTGAATCAAATCATGAATTACAATGTTGGACAAGTTCATTCTTTAATATGAACAATGAATTATCAAATGTTATTTTTACAGGTGGCGATGATGGTTCTTTAATGGCACATGATATTAGAGATCCAAGTCAAATGTCTATTTTCAATGCTAAAAGATTACATGATGCAGGTGTTGTTGCTATTCAAACTTCATCAATCGGTGATTCAACATTAAATAATACTAATGATTGGCAAATTTCAAAACCTTATGAAATTTGGACAGGTTCATATGATGATAATTTAAGAAGTTTAGACTTAAGATGTGTACCTAATTTAGGTTTAGTTAGTGGTATAATACCAAAATTAAAGACAAAGATTAATTTAGGTGGAGGCGTTTGGAGATTTCAACCAAGTACTGTGAAAAATGAAAATAAATTATTAACTTGTTGTATGTACGATGGTGCAAGAATATTAGATATTAATAATGAAGATAATGAACCAATTGTTGAAAAATATTATAAAGAAAAACATAAAAGCATGGTTTATGGTTGTGATTGGAGTCCAAATGGTAAAAATGCTGCAACTTGTAGTTTTTATGATAATATTTTACAAGTTTGGGAACCATAAATATATAGAAAATTAGGGGCATAGCATTAATTATAGATATAAAAAAATATATTCATTTGATCTTCATAAGTCTCTTCTTTTTTTTTTTTTTTGATATAATAGTAGTAAAGATTATTAAGAATCTTCAGAATCTGAATTCTTTTCAATAAATTCTTTTAACTTTAACCAATCAACTTCTCCATTTTGTGGATCTTTTAATAATTGTTTATCAACATATGAATCTATTGGTAAAGTTTTTCTAACAGCCACAACAGTTGGGATCTTTTTAACGCCAAATTTAGGTAACAATTCTTTTGTTTCTGGTTCATCAACTTCAATGTCAACCATATTAATCTTTTTATCAGTTTCATATGCAACTATTCTTTGTAAAGCACCGGTAACTTTATTACAGTAAGGGTCGCCTCTAACTGTAAAGTTTAGTAATAGAGGTCTCTTTATTAACAATAGACTATCTAATTCATTTTCATATCTTATTGGTAAAAAGATTCTATTACCTTGTTTTGTACTTGTTGGAGGTTCTAATATCTTTCTTGGGGTCCACCAGAAACTTTGAGTCTTTGTAGCTACCACTGCACTTGAAACAATTAAACCTGATCCTATTAGTATTTGTCTTTTAGTTAATGCAATCATTTTGTAGTGTTTTATTTTATTTTTTTTAATTGTAGTACTTGTTGTTTGCTAAAGTAAAGATTTTGGTTTACTATTTTAATTTTTCTATGAATTAAATTTGAAAAGTTTTGAAATATTTAATTTAACCACAAATTTATTAAGACAAAAAAAAGACTAAATAAATAGGTAATTATGTAGATATATCATTAAAAAAATACAGACAAACCTAAAACTACACATAAACTTCATAAATTCATTCACAATTACATTAAAATCAACTTTTGTAACTAAATTCACGTGATTTTCCAAAAAAAAAAACTAGCCTCAAAATTCAAGGTTAGCGAAAACAACAACAGATACAAAATACACAATAACCAAGATCTTATTATTAGAGGCCCTATCAACTCTAGTTCATACCCATAAATGATGGAGATAGGTAGTAGTATACAACCATCTGATCTATTCAAGGAGTCAGAGATCATTGAATCAATAGGGCAGTATCTATCGATCATAGATAGAGTATCATTATCAATTGTAAATAAGACTTCATCAACTGCCTTACTACCGTCAGACCTAGTATACTACACACACAGACTATCAACTATATTTATCAAATATGATCCAACTTATGTGACGGATCTTATGACAGAGTATGATCCATTGACATTATTTGATACCATTAAAAAAACATCAAATCCAAAACCAACATGTCTATTGATCTATCAAAAACTATATCCATTTTTAAAAAATATTGAAAACGTTGAATTGGAAACTCTACAACCTGATGATGGTCCAAATCAATTGGAATTCAATAACTTATTCAATAATATTTATTTAAGCTCTATTGATCAAGCTAAGCTTTTAGTGAATTTACAAAGATGCATTGAAATGGATGATGCTGATGAAATAAAACATGATAAAAATTTAACAAAGATACGAGAAATTATTAAGATATATACAGATTTTAAATTTGAAAAATTTAAGAAATGTTTTGATGATAAAATTTATCATTCTGCTAATGAATTAGTTAAAGTATTAAATCTATTAAATCAAGAAGATTTATTAGTTCAATTTTTTCAAGATGAAAATAAATTCCCTTCAGATTCTTTATTTCCACTAACAATTATTGGTTATGGCAATGAACTGAATGAAGAAGCACTTGATGAATGTATAAATGATATAATTACTTTCATTAATGAAAAATCAAAAATAATAGATGAATCCTTTAGTGACCAATTACCAATAATGTTATTATATATTGAACAAATTTTAAATGAAGATATAATAAATGGTTATTTTAAAAATGAATGTGAAAAAAATATAAGTATAGTTCCAAAAGTTTATTCAAAATTAATGAATTCAGTTGCAAGATTAAATGATTCCAAAAATGCTGGTTCAAATTTTAAAAATATGTTAAATAGTTTTATTAATCTTTATATGGAACCAATTGTTGCAGAATTTTTAGATAAAGAAATTATTAACTTTGAAAATGAATCAATAACTGAAATTAAAAATTTTGAAAATGAATTAACACAACAAGAACAAATTGATAAAGATAATGTTTATAAATCAATTTTAGGTGACGATTATAATACTGAAGAAGTTAAAGTAAATAAATTTGAATTATTAACAAATTTTACAAAAATATTTAATACATCATCAACAACAAATTCAACATCGAAAAAGGAATCAAATGAAGTTAAACTTAAATTAAATATTGGTATTCTTACTAAAAATTTAAAAAATTTAAAGAATTTTATTAATTTTGAATTATGTTATAGTATTATTGAATCAGCTAAAAAGAAAATTGAAGTCTTCCAATCTTTTAAATCAATTAAAGATTCACTTGTTGATCAATCCAAAATTAATAATCAAATTGAAACAATATTTAAAAAATTAGTTACAATTATAACAAATAAACATATCACACCAGGTTTTGAAAAGGCAATGAAAATTCTTAATGATTATGAACCAACATTAGAATTTAAATCATTAGAATCGATTGGAACAACATCAACTGTCGAACCATTAGTCAAATTTACAGAATTGATTAATGTTGGTGATATGATTCAACAAATGGTTGAAATTTTTTATGAAAATGAATTAGTTGTTAAAAAAATTGTTAATAAAAATGAATTTTTAAATAATTCAAATCAAATAAAGAAACAATTTGAAAGTATTTTAGATAATTTTGTTGCTGATGGTTTAAATATTGGTATTAATAAATTAATGAAAGAAGTTGAATTTTTATATAATACACTTCAATTACCAAATGAATTCAATCCAAAATCTTATGATCCTTCATTAACTGGACCAACAAAATGTGCAAGAACTGTTGTTAAAATGTTATCAAATCATATTAATTTATTAAATGGTTCAACAGAGCAAGGTGTTATAGATTTATTTCAACAAGAAATTGGTGAAAGATTTTTTCAAATTATTGTTAAAAATATTAAAAAAAGGAATATTTCAACAGATGGTGCAATTATATTAATTAGTGATTTAAATTTATATTATTCATTTGTTATAAACACATTAAAACAAAAACCAATAATACCATATTTTGTTGCATTAAAAGAAATTGGTCAATTATTTTTAATTTCATCAAATGATTCAAAAGAATTAGGTAGATTAATTGGTGATTTAAGTAGATTTAATGGGATTTTCAAACAAGAAGAAATTTATGAATTTGTTCAAAGTAGAACTGATTGGTTTAAAGTTAAAAAAGATGTTGAAAAGGCAATGTATGGTTTAGGATTAACAGATTGTTCTATTATGTAAATTTTTTTTGAGAATAAAATAAAATGAATATTCAAAATATTACGATATAATTTCAATTATAGAATGTAGGACAAAAAAAATTTTAATTACATTAAAATATATAGTTTCAAGTAATATTATCTTCTTTTAAAAGATCCAACTCTATTTCATTCATTAATTTATTAAACTTTGAGCAAATTCATTAACGTCAGAAGCTCTCATTAAAGCTTCACCGACTAAAAAACCATTAATACCTTCACTCTTATATTTAGTGGCATCTTCAGGTGTTGATATACCTGATAGAGCAATCAGTAGTGTACCTTTTGGTTTTAATGAAGCAAGGTTTGATGTTGTATTTAAATCAACTGTAAATGAATGTAAATCTCTATTATTAACACCAATTACTTTTGGTTCAATTTTTAAACTCCTCTTAAACTCTTCAGCTGAACTTACTTCAACTAATGGTTCCATGCCTAATTCAACAGAATATTTATATAATCTCTTTAAAGTAGCATCGTCAAGCATCTTTACTATTAACAAAACAGTATCAGCACCTGAAAGTCTAGCTTCTAAAATTTGATATTCACTAAAAATGAATTCTTTTCTTAATACAGCAGGTCTATTTGGTATACTATCAATAACTTTACGGACATTTTTTAAATCTTCAATTGAACCTTTAAACCAATGTGGTTCAGTTAAAACAGATATAGCAGAAGCGCCAGCTTTACTATATTTTAATGCTTGTTCAGCAGAATTTGCTTGTAAATCAATCGGACCTTTTGATGGGGAAGCTCTTTTAATTTCAGCTAATAATACAGCTTTATTTTCATTTTGTAATCTATCATAAAAATTAATTAAACTTGGAGCTAAACCTAACTCTAAATTCTTTTTAAAATCTTCAATAGTAAAACCTGGAATTTTTGATTGAATTTCAACATCTTCTCTTCTCTGTTCATAAATTTTATCTAATATTGATTTTTTATTTTTCTTTATAATAGGTTCCTTAATAGTTTCTGATTCAGTTTCATTCCAATAACCACCTCTAACACCAAGTATATTTCTTATCATTAAATGACCTTCTTCTGTTAAAATACTTTCTGGATGGAATTGAACACCTTCAATTGTATATTTCTTATGACGAACACCCATAATGATACCAGACTCAGTTGTAGCGGTAACTTCTAATTCTTCTGGTAAAGTACCATTAGTACCAGCTAAACTATGATATCTTGTGACAGCAATACCTTGTGGGACATTTTTGAACATACCTTTACCATCATGATTAACTGGAGATGTTTTACCATGAACAATTTCACCAGCATATTCAACATCACCACCAAAGACTGAAAAGATACATTGTTGACCCATACAGACGCCAAAGACAGGTTTTTTACCAGCAAAATGGGCGATAAGTTCTCTTGAAATACCTGAATCAGTTAAAGGATGACCTGGACCTGGTGATATAACAATAGTATCTGGATTTAATTTCTCAATTTCTTCAATTGTGATTTTATCATTTCTGAAAACTTCTACATTGGCACCTTCTTGACATAGATATTCATATAAATTCCAGGTGAATGAATCGTAGTTGTCGATCATAACAACATTGCTGCTTACTGTCATCTTTGTCTTCTTTGATTGTTTGATTGTTTGTTGAGTTCTGTTGTAAAGATCAACAAAGAACATATTACTCATTTCCAAATCTAATTTTTGCAAACGAAATCCGACCGAAATCAAAAAAAAAAAAAAAAAAATTATAAAAGTTGGTCGGAATTCAAAAATCCGGGTACCCAAAATTATCCAAAAACGCGTAAAAATAAAATTAACAGTGAAGTTAAATTCTCAATCAAAACATCAACAACTCAATCTTTTTGGTCCATAACGTCTTTGCATTCGTTCCTTTACTTCTTGTCAATTGAACCCAGAGAACAACATGGTTTCCATCACATCTGCTGCCTTGAGAAAGAGAAAGACCTTGAAGAAGGGTATCCAATTCACTTTAATGGTTGTAGGTCAATCAGGTAGTGGTAGATCAACTTTCATTAATAGTCTATGCAGTCAACAAGTAGTGGATACAAGTTCTACAATCCCGTTGCCTACAGATCAATCTACTGAAAGGGACTTTCAACTTAGAGAAGAACACGTCGAATTAGAAGATAATGAAGGTGTAAAAATTTCTTTATCAATTATTGATACACCAGGTTTTGGTGATTCTTTAGATAGTTCAAATCATTTCACCGTTATAACTGATTATATTAAACATCAATACGATGAAATCTTATTAGAAGAAAGCAGAGTTAGAAGAAACCCAAGATTTAAAGATTCAAGAGTTCATGCAGTTTTATATTTCATTAATCCAACAGGTCATGGTTTAAAAGAATTAGATATTGAATTATTAAAACAATTATCAGGTTTAGTAAACATCATACCTGTTATTTCAAAAGCAGACTCATTAACTCAAGAAGAATTACAATTAAATAAAAAATTAATATTGGAAGATTTAAAATATTATCAAATTAGTTATTATAATTTCCCATATGATCTTGAAAATGATGATAATGAAACAATTGATACAAATTCTTATTTGAGATCTTTAATTCCTTTCTCTGTCGTTGGTTCAAATCAAGTCTTTGAAGTAGATGGTGAAATGATTAGAGGTAGACAATATCCTTGGGGTTTTATTAATATTGAAAATCATGAATTATCAGATTTTGTAATATTAAGAAATTTGTTATTAATAAGTCATTTACAAGATTTGAAAGATTATACTCATGAAATATTATATGAAAAGTATAGAACTGATGCTTTAAGTGGCGGATCTTTACCAGACTCATTATCACAACAATTAAATTCAAACGTTTCTTCTCCATATATTGGTTCTGCTACTAATGGAAGAGCTCCAATTACACCAATTATTAAACAAGAAGGTTCAGCAATGAATTCTCCAATAGTAAACAATGATACTTATCTAGCACGTGAAGAACAAATCAGACTTGAGGAAGAAAGATTAAAAGCTTTTGAAGAAAGAGTTCAAAGAGATCTATTACAAAAGAAGCAAGAACTTTTAGAAAGAGAACGTGAATTAAGAGAAATTGAAGAAAGATTGGAGAAGGAAGCACAAATTAAAGATTAATATGATTTAATATTTTTTGATTTCCTCTTCAAATTTATTTTTTTGTTTTGTGATTAAACCATAGACAGTGGATCTCATAATTTTACTACTATATTGATTATTTATAGACAGGTTAGTCTAGCTTGTATAAATTAAAAAAATATACTAATTTTTTTCGTCTTTTCCTTTAAAAATTGATTTAAATCAAAGAGATTAAATAGTAAATTTATATCCAGAATCATTTTATATCTACGATTAAATTTAAAATAAGTTTTGGCCCTAAACATTCTTTTCAAAGAATTTTGAATTTCGTGAAGGAAAAAATAATAAAAAAAAAAAAAAAAAAAAGTTTAAAAATTTTAAAAAGTTTTTTTTTTTTTTT
>JAJMKZ010000002.1:32202-59214 GCA_030564005.1 Ruyongia tratensis | reverse complement strand
TTTTTGAAAAGTCATTCACAATCTCAAGTTCATTTAATAATTTTGTACTTTTATAGAATTTATCTAAATTCAAATGATGAGTAACCAGATAGGGACAACTGATTCAAATTGAAGAGAAAAGTCTTACGCTCAGTTTTAGTAGAACTATTAGCACCTCTGATTATATATGAAAGTATATAGAATATTATTGAGATTTATGATTTAAAAAAAGTTTTTTCAGTGGAACTTTATAATTGAATACTAACAATGTTTACTTTAGAACCTGAAGTTTTGTTTTCAGCTCTCAATACCCTTTTAATTGGAACATTAGTATACAAGATATTATCGAATATTCATTAATAGATATTTAATGCACAATAACATTCCTAATTTTTAAATTGTAGTGTATATAATGTTCTTAGTGACCATGAACAAAAATTGGTTCATTTATCACCATTCCAAGAGAACAACAATTCCATTGTAAAACTCGCTTGAACTCGTTATATACTCCTCTACAGTCTACACTATAATAATACATTGTATCTTTATAGATATGTTTGATCTAATTCTGTTATATTCAAATAGAAAACGAAAAAAAACTGGAAAAAAAAAAAAATAAAAAATAAAAAAAAAGTTCAACATAAATTTAAAATCTTCTTCAACTTTACAATACTTTTCATAGTCACAAGAACATCAACACTCTTTTACTACATCAATAAACCATGTCTAGATTTGCCTTAGAATCATTTTTCACAAAATTAAACAAAGTATCGGCTGGCAAAGGAAGCATATTAGTTTCCAGCAACGTCAGTTCAGTCCAATTATTCTATAAAAATCATGAAGGTCCAAAGTAAGTAAAACCTATTCTATTTAATTTAATTTAATTTAACAGTTCAAGTTAAGAATCGCATGTAGTTTCCAATAGCTTACTAACATATCTGATAGGAATTTCATAAAAAATTTGCTTCCTTCAATTCAATTTCATAACCCAAAATTACCTATTCAAGTCACAACATTTGGTCCAGAAGAAGTAGATCAAGCAGATGTACCAGCAAGTTTAATAATCAAATATAGTAAGTAAATTCAAAATTTTATAAAACATATATAAAGTTTATTGATAAATTAATATTATGATAAAATAATACTAACAATAATCTCATTATTTTAAAATAGATAGCGGTAAATCAGCTCAATTAGATGTCAAAGAATTAGATGAATCAACAATCTTTTCTAAATTCCAAGAATTAACAGAAGCTAAACCTGCTGAAGAAATCAAATTCAAAATACCAGAAAAAAAAACAGCTGGTGTATATTAAGTACAACCTAATCATGAGCCTTACCATCAACTACTTGTCATTGTCTATGGTATTCAATTAAAATCACTTGTTTTCAATATGTCTGTAAATAAAAAATAAAATTGCTACAAAATGTATTATCTATTATTGGTTTATCATAAATGGTATAAATAAATAAAAAATATAAATCATTGGAAAGTATATAAAGTAATGCTGAACTGTAGTGAAGTGAGTATTGTTCATTTAATTTGATGAAATAAATAACTTTTCACTTATTGTCTTTATTAAAATAACAACAACAACAGCGACAAAAATAACCATCACTATTCTTCATTGTACTGTATGAATAACCTAAACCTATGACCCTAGTGTATATATAGTCTAAAGCCTAAAGTAAAAATTAATTATGGCATAAACCATGCCATAAAAAAAATTAATATAACAAAAAAAATGCCCAACGTGGGGCTCGAACCCACAACCGTACGATTAAGAGTCGTACGCGCTACCGATTGCGCCAGCCAGGCAAGATTGAAATTCCTTAATTTAGCCATAAAATATTCGATCACATGTTTCAAAATAGTAGGGTAATTTTATATGATCACGTGACTAACTTTATGTTTGTTTACATTTCAAATAAAAAAAGGTAGATTCCAAAATCAATTCTTCATTAAAAGGTGATTTTGATCTCATAAATATATTATTATAATGGTATGTCTAAATTGTTATATGAATAGAGTTTTTGCTTAACCACTATAAGGGTGTATCCTTTTTAATATTTGAAGAATTCAAACTAACAATTTTGCTTATAAACAGTCTGCAAACACCAAAACTTATAAAGATGCCTTTTCTCTATTTGACAAGAAAGGTTCAGGTAAAGTCTCCCCGGATGCTTTAGGTGACCTTTTAAGAGCAGTTGGTCAAAATCCAACTCTTGCTGAAATCTCTGACTTACAAACTCAAATTCCTGGTGATCTTGATTTTGAAACTTATGTTAAGATCATAAATAGACCAGATGGTTTCAAACCTTTAGGTGAACCAGAAGATTACATAAAAGGTTTCCAAGTATTTGATAAAGAAGGTACTGGTTTCATTGGTGTTGGTGAATTAAGATACATTTTAACTTCCATTGGTGAAAAATTATCAGATGCTGAAGTTGATGAGCTATTAAAAGGTGTTAATGTTACCAAAGATGGCAATGTTGATTACGTTGAATTTGTTAAAGCTATTTTAGCCCAATAAACAATTACTTTGATTATCTATTTATATTAGCTTTATATTTTTATTTAATATAAGCTTGAGAGAGAAATTGTTGAAAGAACTGTTGCTTTGTGTTGTTGTGTGTTTTTCTGGTTTTACTGGTCCTAATTATAATTAGCTAGTAAATTATTTTGCTTATTACTTTTTATGTTTGTAATATTCATATGCAACTTCATTTTTTTTTCATGTTTATATATCTTACTGAGTATCTGAGTCGCTCTTTGAAATATTTTGTTTTTTATTTTATTAATAAACACTTTGATCTGGCATATTGATATCAAACATTCGTACTTGAAAAACGGAAAATCATTATACAACTAACCTTTACCAAAGAGGTGTGAAAGTTAATGCAGAGAAATATACATAATATGTATCATTTAGGCATTAGTAACTACATATACTGTCTTGAAATATAACAGGTATAATTAAATAGCAAATAATGTATTAACTTTTTTTCTGTGCAATAGAATTACACATTTCATAAATACTCATTGTGTGTTAAATAATAGGTAAAAAGTTACCAATAATCATCATAGGAATACCAAAAACATCTCTTTTCAAAGTCCACATACATGTTGTCTTTATGTTAGTTGAGTCAGGTGTTAATAATGTACAACCAGTCATAGTAGCACCTCTAAAATCACCATATGCTATAGTAGAAAATAAATCAAAATATTCTAATACTGAAACATCATCCATCAATTCCACTATAAAAGTAAGCTTGCCCAGTAGTTGTGTTTTAGTCCAACCTGTTAATATACAAAATTCTTCCGATACATATGCGATTTGACCTGTTCTTCTCCAAACAATTGTTGGAGTTCCTGAAATTGAAATAAACTTATCATATTCTAATAATGTTCTTTGAAAACACTGTTCCATGAAAATCAAATCATCTTCCTTCAAAGTATTAGTACATGCAATAAATGAAGGTCTATAGTTTGCCATTGATTTAGCCATCTGTACCAATTCTTTCTTATTGAACCTCAACTTCAAATAACTAATTAAACCATGAAACCCAGGTGTATAACTGAATGGTTTATTAATTTTGGCATAAATGTCTTCAGAATCTTTATATCTTAAACCAAACTCACTCAGATTTGATGTTGTATTACTATAGATTGATGATGAATCATTTGACATATTCTCATTAATTGCAATAGTAAAACTCAATGAAGACTTTATATGATTAGGATCTCTTTCTAAATACGCTCTTTCTTTTGTAATGTAATCACTTGCTGACGTTTTGAGTTGATCATCAATTAATTCCATAGCTTGAGGAAATGTAATTATTTGATCTTGGACTGCACCTAAAGTATATTGGTTAATAGATGGGTCTCCTGTTTTATATGAATTATAAATATCATGAGCGAGTATGATTGATGATGGTGTTGAAGACTCGTTGGATGCTTGTCTCTCCTGTAGACCAAGTCCATGATGGTTATGAGATGATATATGGTGATTATGATGTTGAAGATGAGAATGATTTCCATTTTCATTGAGATTACTGTGTTGATGAACACTGTTTTTGAGGTGATTACTTTCATGACTATTTGCAGACGGTATGATAGACATATATTGTTGATCATTAAATGGCGTTATTGAATTTGGTGGTGTAGTATTATGATCTGAAAAACTATGCGTAGGACTCATTCTAAATAAATCATCTTGAGAGATTATATCACTTAAAATGGAATACTCTAAATTAGCAGCATCAGATAAAAACTTATTCTTGCCCTTTTGACGATTAGAATTATTATTTAACCCTAATGTAGCAAAATTATGCTGTTGGTCTCTGTGTATTTCGCCTTGTTGAACTGCATCTTGGTTCATCTGAATACCCATCGGTAACATATAATCTCTTCTTAAAGGTTGGCCATGCAATATTGGAGCAATTCTTGTATGTTGATTTTGTGTTAATGGATTCATTGATGAATGTGATGGAGCAGGAGCAATAGGTTGTAGTGGTGGTAAATGAAACTTCCTGGTTTGTTTCTGTTGAAGACTTGTAGCTTGTGATGTTGTTGCACCAGATCCTGGTTCTAAATGGTCAGGCACATCCATTAAATACTTTTTCTTCTTTCTAGGAGCATCAATACAGTCGGTATATCCCTTTGTGATACATCTTTTACATGGTCTTCCCTCATCACAGGTCATATGGGCCTTATGACAATGACCACAAGCTCTAGCTGTCTTTCTTCTCCTTGTCTTTTTCTCTGTGCCATCAGAAACAGATGGAGTCTCAGTAGAACTCTTATTCTCTTTCTCCTTAGGTTGCTATAATATTGAATAACTCATGTTAGTATTTGGTCATGTAATGTGGTGATCATAGTGTTATAGATTAAACAATAGTGAATTGTGTTAGCCATAACCCAGTTACTTTAAATTGTCAAAAGTCATATGAGAAGCCCTGTTTGCGTCCATCAAAGTGTGATCTATATATATATACGGTAAGAACATACCATGACGTTATAGTCTTAAAGTAGTAAAGAGTGTGCACAGAATAGCCATATGTTGTTTATTGGAATTTAAAGATGATGAATTTTCATTTAGCCTTTGATTTTGTTTATACCTCTTCTATAGAAAAAATATATAGAATAATTTTAACCTGTTGCGGTAATTAAATTTCCGTATACAGTAATGAGAATTCTGAAGAGATATTTTGCAGAAAGTATGTTAAAAACGAAGAAAATTCTTGAAAGAAAACTAAATTTTATACATTAATACTCTTAATTAGATAATTATTGTTATATTTCAGAAAAAAACACTTTTAAAGTGTGTAATGACTAAATTTTTGAATTTCTGAATTTCTCATTTCTCATTTCTCATTTTTCATTGAAAAAAAAAAATCAAATAAAAAATAATCATCATAAAATTTGTAGTTATTCATTAAAATCCAATCATCAACACTTCAGTTAAAATGGCTGATTTAATCTCATCGCTCCAAAAGCTTTCTTTAGCTGATGCTAAAACTGTATGTGTAAGATGTACTAGATCTGTATTTTTTTTTTTCTCTGATCTGATTGGACTGAAGGTATAATCACTTTTAAACCACATCAATGTTAAAGAAAGAGTCAGACAGAAAGTCAAAATTAATCACTTGATTATCCAGTATACTAACATACTAACGTATTATCATCTTAAAAGGCTGATCCATCAAAATTCCCAGCTTTATCAAATGAAGAAAAAGCTCTTGAATCACAATGGAATACTCTTTCAAAAAGATTCCCAGAAGGTATTGAACAATTAAATGAATCTTTAAAGACATCTACTTATATACTAGGAAGTAAGCCATCTTCTTCAGATGCGACTGTCTTTGCTTCAGTTTTACCAATCGCTACCAAATGGTCAACTTCAGAATATGCTCAATACCGTCACATTTTAAGATGGGTCGATTTAGTTCAAAACACATTAGTTGAAGTTCCAGAAGCTTCACAATTGAAGATTGATTTCTCAGTTGAAGTTCCACGTGAAATTAAGGAAAAGAAAGAAAAGAAAGATGCTAAGAAAGATGCTGAAGCTCCAGCTGCTTCAGACGCTGCCGATAAATCTAAAAAGAAAGATAAGAAAGAAAAGCAAAAAGGTGGTAAACCAGATGAAGAAACTTTGAAGAAATTAAGAGAAGAAGCTGCTAAAGCTAAGAAAGAAAAGAAAGCTAAAGCTGCTGCCGAAGCTGAAGCTAAGGCCAAAGCTTCTGCTGTTCCACCAACTCCATCTGCTATTGATTTACGTGTTGGTTTCATCCAAAAGGCTATCAAACATCCAGATGCTGATGCTTTATATGTTTCAACCATTGACTGTGGTGATGAAGAAGGACCAAGAACTGTTTGTTCAGGTTTAGTCAAATATTATGAATTAGAAGCTATGCAAGAACGTTATGTTGTCGTTGTTGCTAACTTAAAGCCAGTTACCATGAGAGGTATTAAATCATCTGCTATGGTTTTATGTGCTTCAAATGAAACTGATGTTGAATTTGTTGAACCACCAGCTGGATCAAAACCAGGTGACAAGGTCTTCTTTGAAGGTTTCGATGGTGAACCAGAAAAGGTCTTAAACCCAAAGAAGAAGATTTGGGAATCTGTTCAACCAAGTTTCTCTACTAATGAAGGTTGTGAAGTTATCTTCAAACAAGAAGGTAAACCAGATACTAAATTAGTTAACAAGAAGGGTGAAGTTTTCAAGAGTAAGTCTATTACTAATGCTAACGTCCGTTAATCATATTTTTGAACTCAGTTGCATCTATATATTATATAAATAAATGAGTCTTTTCTAATTCAAATTTTCATTTTAATATTTCAGTAAAGTTAAATAATTATTTTTTCTATTAATATTGTATGGCATAAAGGTTATTAAATTAATTTTGATTAAATACATTTTTGTTATAAATGTATAGCTAAGAGTAAATTAATCACTTTCATCATCAGATTCATCAAGATCATATAAAGGATATTTTAAAATGACTGCTATACCAGTAACTTGATCAATTTGAATACCAGATTCATGCATACTTGAAAATATCACAATATTAGAACCAACAGCTCTAGCTCTAGTTGCCAATTCCATATAATATTTACGAGTTTCAAGGTCATCACTTCTAAATAATGTATCAGTAAGTAATAAAGTATCAACAGCACCAAGTTCAATAGCTTTTTCACTTTCTTTTGGGCCATACCATGCAGTACCATCATCTTTATTTAATTTACTGAAAAATTTATCTAATACTAATACATCTCTAGCATATTTAGTATCTGATAATTGTTTTTGAACTTCTGAATTTTTCAAACATTCTTCTAAACCTTGTAAATAACCAGTTGATGAATGAGTAACCATGAATTTATTTCTATTATCTAATACTTTTCTATCACGTTGTGCGTTAGCTTCTTGTATTATTGTGTCAAATAAAGTTCTAGCAGCAAAACCAGGTGATGCTAAAATTACAGCTTTTAAATTATCTAAATCAAGATTTCTCACTGTTGTTTCTGCTGTTGTTTTATAAAATCTTGCTAATGATTTATCATGATTTTTAGTATCGCCTCTTTTCTTCTTTGCTATTTGTTGTTCAACTTTTGCCTTTATTGTTGTCATATTTTCAGTGATTAAACATATATGAGCTACCCCTTCTTCTAAAACAACAGCTGCAACTTCAGCCTTACTATCAAGATTTGTTGATTTTTCAATTGCAGCTTTTGAATACTCATCCCACTCTTCTTTATAAATAGTGAAAGGATATCTATAATCTATATCACAAGAATGAAAGGTACCAGCAGAAATATCACCAGTATCTTCACTAACAGTACCTTTAATTCTAAAACTTTCATCAGTTGGTTGATAATCTATGGTTTCGACAACTAACGGTAATTTAACAACTGTTCTTTCTACTTTAGCATTTCTATTGTTTGGGTTATTTTGATGTAATTTAACCATTCTAATTGACGATGTTTTAAATATATCACCTTTATGCAAAATGTTATAAATGGTGAATAGATCTTCTTTATCTTGAGCTTTCAAAGTAACAGACCCAGATTGGTCTTTGGTTAATGTCAAGGCAGAAATAAGCTGCATCTTATCAGACGATATATAGCGGAAGAAGTAATAAACAGTATAGTTTATTTAAGTTGGTGTGACTGATGTGTTGCACTATTTTTTTTTTTCTTCAGAAATTCCTTTGTTGAAATTTTGTTAACAGAAGAAATTACATAGTAGAAAACAATAAAAACAGGTATAAATACTAGAATATTGAGAATATTTTTTTTTTATAATTGAACTGGTATATTCATGTTGCATTTAGGAATTCATACAATACATTTATACTATGAAAGCCATCTTTTTAATATACATTTAGGCGTCATAATAAATAGTATTCAGTAAATTTTAAACATGGAGTAAATTTATGAAAATACACAAAAGTAGCTACTGATTTAAAGACAAGATACGCATAATTTGTGAGAGCAAAAGCAAAACGATTGTTCATCAGCTCAAATAATATTTAAAATACACTACCCTTACTTGTAAACTTCTAAGCTCCTCTACAATAATATTTCGACATTATTTTTATTTAAAGATATTAAAATAGAAATAAAATCACCTAGTTTACACCAAAAAAAAAAAAAAACATTCATCCTTTTATTTTATTCAATCAAACAACTTCATACGCTTCTGTGCTATTCATTCATACTCACAGTTATGGTTTCTGATCTCAATTCATCATACAGTGATGGAAGAAAGTGGTCTAATCATCTAGTACTGACTACATTTGTCGCGTGTATGGCTTCAATTCAATATGGTTATCATATGTCTGAATTAAATGGTCCAAGTGCTGTTCTATCTTGTAATGACTCTATTTCTATTCCAGAAACCCCATATGAAGATACTTGGTTTGCTCATCGTGGTATAACACAATGTATTCCAATGGATGATCAAGGTTTAGGTTTTGTCACTTCTATTTTCTCTATTGGTGGTCTATGTGGATCTCTATATGCTGGTCATTTAGCTGAAAAGATTGGAAGAAAAAAAACAAATGGTATCAATGCTTTAATTTTCGTGGTTGGCTCTCTAATAATGGTTTTCAGTAATACAGTTGTTGGTTTATCAATTGGTAGATTTATTTCTGGTTTAGCTGCAGGTTGTTCAATCGTTGTTACTCCTTTAATGATTAGTGAGATTAGTCCACATGGCTTAAAAGGTTTCTTAGGTAGTATGAATCAAGTTGCTATAAATTTAGGTATCTTATTAACACAAGTATTAGCTATTAAATGGGCAAATTCTATTCAATGGAGATATCTTTTATTAATGGGCACATTCTTAGGTTTATTGAATTTTATATTATTGCTCTTTACAGATGAAAGTCCAAAATGGTTAGCTTCAAATAACCAATATGAAGAAGCCAAAAATGTTTTACTGAAATTAAGAGGTGGCGATTCTATTTTAATGGAAGTTGAAATAAGCAAATGGCATAATCCAAATCCAGCTTTAAATCCTCCAAACTATGAAAGTCAATTATTAATTGCAAATGACACTAGACCAAATACTTCTGATTCAAGTATATCTAAGACTACAACTATACTAGATTATATCAAATCTCCAGTATTTCATAGATCATTATATGCAGTGACTATTATTATGGCAGGTCAACAATTTTGTGGTATTAACTCCATTATATTTTATGGGGTTAAAACTATTAGAAAAATATTACCAGATTATGCAGTATTAATCAATTGTCTAATTTCATTAGGTAATGCTGTAATCACATTTAGTGCTGCTCCATTGATTGATCATTTAGGAAGAAAACCTTGTTTGTTGACATCAGTTTCAATCATGTGTATTTCCTCAATATTAATGGGTGTTGGTATCTTACAATCATTACCTTTGATTTCTGTCATTTCTACTTTCATCTATGTTGGTTCATTTGCCATTGGGCTGGGCCCAATTCCATTCTTGATCGTTTCAGAAATCACACAAGTTGAAGCAAGAGGTGCTGCACAAAGTTATGGTACAACTATTAATTGGATAGCTACATTTTTAATTGGTTTCTTATTCCCAATTATGGATTCAATAATTGGCGGATTTGTTTATTTAATCTTTGCATTGGTCTGTCTTTCTTTTTGTTTGTATATATATTTCAAGCTACCAGAAACAAAAGGTCATAAAACTTATGAAGAAGTCTGGAATATTCGTACAGATTAAGATTAAAATTAAAATTTAAAGTAATATAGGAGTTTAAAATTATTTCATTTGCACTGTAGTACATTTCATGTTTAAAATCAGTAAATTTAATAAGCTCTACTAAATCTAATCTTCTTTTCTAGTTGTTCTGTCTATAGACATTTAAAATAAAAATTTAGGGCTACGCTTTTCATGTGATTATTTTCAGGGCATATATTTGTGACTGTTGATATTTTTCATCCAGACATCTTACAAACAACGAGTTCCGAGGAAAGGTTACTATGAAAAACACATATTGAAAAAGTCAAAATCC
Organism: Ruyongia tratensis; assembly: GCA_030564005.1. NCBI lineage: Eukaryota > Fungi > Ascomycota > Saccharomycetes > Phaffomycetales > Wickerhamomycetaceae > Ruyongia > Ruyongia tratensis. Next base: position 48,711 of record JAJMKZ010000002.1, on the reverse strand, counting down.
GGTTTCGGTAAGAACCACACCATAGTTTGGGACTCAATATTTTTTTTTCAAACAAAAATTATCTTCAAAATTCAATTTCTACTTAACTCTTGATTATCTTAGTATCCATAAGTTAGTAAGACAAAATGCCTACCAGATTAACTAAAACCAGAAAACACAGAGGTCACGTCTCAGGTATGTTATAATGAGCAACGTAGTAAAATAGAAGATTAGTTTGTGCATCTATTTAATGACGTTTTGACTGTTTGGTGAAAGCAAATATTTGAATAAATTAAAGAAATACAACATTCATAATTAAAGATCAATCAAAATCATAAATTATCAGTATTCTAAATATCCATAATTATGTTAACCCAATAACCATTTATCATTTAAACACAACTATAATAATATTTCATTTGATGACATTTGCAATCAAAATCACAACTATCTATTAAAGTTTTGAGATTCTAAAAGATTTGATTATTTTCCATTAATTATCATCACATTATCATTCATTAAAGTAGACTATTCATCAAAACATCATATTTTAAAAGATCATAAGATACTGTCAATGACAAACTAACTTCTCCATATCATATTTTTTACAAGATTAATATACTAACAACTCTATTTTATAGCCGGTAAGGGTCGTATTGGTAAACACAGAAAGCATCCGGGTGGTAGAGGTATGGCCGGTGGTCAACATCATCACAGAATCAACTTAGATAAATACCATCCTGGTTATTTTGGTAAAGTTGGTATGAGATACTTCCACAAGCAAAATGCTCATTTCTGGAAACCAGTCTTAAACTTAGATAAATTATGGACCTTAGTTCCAGAAGAAAAGAGAGACCAATATTTATCAACCTCATCTGCTTCTGCTGCTCCAGTTATTGATACTTTAGCTGCTGGTTACGGTAAGGTTTTAGGTAAAGGTAGATTACCATCTGTCCCAGTCATTGTCAAAGCTAGATTCGTCTCAAAATTAGCTGAAGAAAAGATCAGAGCTGCTGGTGGTGTTGTTGAATTAATCGCTTAATTTCTATAAAAAAGAATTAAAGTACTTCATGTTTCCCAATATATCTACTTAATTTAACGTCCTTATACACAAATCATCTTTTGTTTAATTAATAAGTGTATTTTAAATTAAAATTTAAATAAAAATCTCATTTTGCTTTTTAGAAAGAGTTAATATCGCATGTAAAACTAACTATTTAGTTGTAATATAAACTGCTTGACAGCAAAGTTATCTTCTAATCAAACTTAAATCGCATTAACATCAAAACTGTTGAAAAAAATCTTAAACTAAAAAGACGCTTCACCTCTCATCTCTGTTGCAAAAAAAGAAAAAAAAAATTCGAAAACATAAACAAACCGAATCATAGTAATAGCATAAAAACGTTTGTCCTAGATCTCAGTTGTTTTAATATAGGTACTGTCACATCTAGCAGCTAGTCTATGAACTCATTTTCAAAAGCTCTCACACATTCTATTATTAAACTAACCCGCTCACCTATTAAATCAAGATTTCTAACAACTACTACTAAGATGACCCAACAATGGACAGTTGAAGCTGCTATTCCAGATAATATTAAGCAATTATTGGAATCACAATCAATCAATAAAGCCAGCTATGTTATGACTTTTCTCCAAATCATTAGTCTTTTGAAAAAGCAAAGAAGAACAGGATGGGTTGATCATGGTATTTCTTCATGTGAATCAATTGCTGATCATATGTACAGAATGGGAATCTGTTCAATGTTAATCAAGAACAAAGAAGTTTCCACTGATAAATGTGTTAAGATTTCTATTGTCCATGATATGGCAGAATCATTAGTCGGTGATATCACACCTTTTGCTGATGTTAGTAAAGAAGAAAAGCATAGAAGAGAATTAGAAACAATCAAATATTTATCTGAGTTAATTAGCAAGTACGATGAAGATACTGGTAAAGAAGTCTTGGAATGTTGGTTAGATTACGAAGAAATCAGAACTTTAGAAGCTAGATATGTTAAAGATATTGATAAATATGAAATGTTATTACAATGTTTTGAATATGAAAAGGAGTACAAAGGTACAAAATGTTTAGATCAATTCTGGTCAGCTAGAAAATCAATCAAAACTGAAGAAATTAATCAATGGGCGGACCTATTAGTTGAACAAAGAGAAGCCTTCTGGAAATCAATTGATAATTAAATGAAGTGAAAATATCTTCAGGGTACACTTGGAAATTCTATTTAATCTATTTAACAAAATACTTTGCATAAAAATTATCATGTTACCTTTACATTCTTTTATATACCCTATTACTGCATGGCATGGTGGTTATATCACAATAATACACTAGTTAAACAATGCACAATAAACATAAATTTGATTTTAGTTATATAAAATATATATTCAGCATATAATATGATTTTGATTTTATTAATGAATAACTCATTTTAAAAAAAAAGTTTAATTTTCTATCTAACAATCCATAAATTATCGTAACCAAACAACCAAGGACCAACAGTGTGTCTTCCTAAAATTGCACTTATTCCAATTATGAACTGTATAGTTAATAATGTAATGCATAATTTATCTTCTCTCATTGGACCAAACCAAACTAAAACAAGATTTATTAATGTGAAGTTATTAGTCTCCTTGATATGTTTTTCTTTGATTGTTTTTTCTTCTTTGGTGATTTGAAATTCACCTTCAGTTATATCTAAAAGCTTAAATTTGGCAATAATGTATAAAACTTTTTCAACAATTGGCTTCAATGGTTTTTCAAATACAGCATGTGAAGGGTATAATAGGCCATCTTCAGCATTAAATTTTGGCATTCTATGTCTTGGACATGGAACTAAACCAAATAATTGGGGAACAGAATAGATAAAGTTGAAAATTTGTGGAATGAAGAATAAAAGTAAAGTTTTAGAAAAATGACCCAAAATACCAACAATTGCAAATAACATACCTGCAAAATAACAATAAGTATCACCAACAAATACTTTTGATGGGAACCAATTATATTTCAATAATGCTAAAGAAACACCTAGGAAAGGTATTAATAAACATGAGCTAAACAAGTGAGATTCTCTTGCTGTTGGTAAACCAGAAACTAAATAGAATAAATCATTAATTAGTAAGATAATTGCAAGAATAACACTTTGACCAGTTTCAAGGCCATTAACACCAGCTAATATATTGATAGAATTTGGACAGAAGATAGCAACAGAAGCCATATAGCCATAATAGAAACCACCTAATTCAATTAATGTGGTACCCATATATTCTTGTAAAATCTTAGTTGGAATTAAAACATGTGTTATACCAAAATCAACATAGTAAACAATTAATAATGGAATACCAGCAATAGCAGGTAAAAAGAATTTATGTCTCCATTTTATATCAAATAAATCATCAGCCATACCTAATAAAACAGTGCTTTCTAATGATAGAATTGCACTTAAATATTCAGCTAATTTATTATGAGGAAATAAAGATCCATCATTTATCAGACTTGAACCTTCATCTCTACTTCCACCACCTGCAGTTTTTGTGACAAAGAATTTAAAGAATAAGGATGGAATGAAGAACATCATAATAAATAAATAAGTGGTAGCAGCGATAGCACCAATTGATTCAGGTATTATAGGTTTGTCTTTCTTTGATAAATCTTTACCAAATAGACCGATCTTGATAAATGAGGGAGACATTCTAGGAATCAAGTAGTCTGTACATATGTAACCAAAGATTGCAAACCCAATTGAAGCATAAAAAGATCTTAAAGGACCATTTGCCATGAATATAATTGAAGTAGCCAGCACTATTAGAGATGACTTAACTCTTATTGACATATTGGTCTTTGCGAATTTTGGGCTCTTGAATAAAAACTATTTTGAAAAAAAAATTTGGTTCTCTATAATCAGAAATAAAATTAGTTAGTGATATAGGTTAATATATTAACACCTCCTACTTTTTATTTCAACAATAACCTATTCGAAGAGTTAAACCACTTTTTAACAATTTTAACACGTCAAAACAAAAAAAGTCCAAAACAAATGCACGTGACAGGAAAAAAAAACTAGCAAAATCGTAAATAGAACCCTTCCTGATAACCTTTTCAGTTTCTCTTCAACTTCTAAAGATACTCATTTATAGTGAAATTGATTATACAGAAGGAACAATGGCTACAATTACTTTAAACACTGGTGATAAGATTCCTCAATTAGGTTTCGGAACATTTTTAGCTAGCGATGAAGACGCTTATAACTCTACATTAACTGCTTTAAAAGTTGGTTACAGACATATTGATACTGCTGCTATATATAAAAATGAAGCACAAGTTGGTAAAGCAATTAGAGATTCAGGTATTAAGAGAGAAGATATTTGGGTTACTACCAAATGTTGGTGCACATGTTTAAAGGATCCAGCTACTGCACTTAATGATTCTTTAAAGAGATTAGGTTTAGATTATGTTGATCTTTATTTAATTCATTGGCCTGTCACTTTAAAAACTGATACCTGTACTAATGGTGATGTCTTATGTATTCCAGAAAAGCCTGATGGAAAGAGAGATGTTGATTTAGACTGGAGTTTTATCAAGACTTGGGAATTATTTCAACAATTACCAAAATCAAAAACACGTAATATTGGTATTTCAAACTTTTCAATTAAAAATATTACAGAATTATTAGCAGCTCCAACTACCACTGTTGTTCCAGCTGTTAACCAAGTTGAATTACATCCATTACTTCCACAAACTGAATTACTAGAATTCTGTCATGGTAAAAACATTATCTTACAAGCTTATTCACCATTAGGTTCAGCTAAATCAACATTATTTACCCATCCAACTCTTACAAAGATTTCAGCAAAATATGGTGAAGATGTTTCCACGGCATCAGTTATGATCAATTGGGGTTTAGCTAGAGGATACGTTGTTCTACCTAAATCAGTTACTGATTCAAGAATTACTGATAACTTCAAAAAGATTGAACTAAGTAAGGAAGATATTGAAGCCATTAATGAAATCTCAGTCAAAGAAGGTGAACATAGATTCATCACTCCAGACTGGTCGCCATTCCCAACATTTGAATAGGTAGTAAATATGAATAAACCAGATCTATCTACAAAGTATTGTTTAGTTTGATGTAATTTTATCTCTATATTTTGCTTTATTACATAATCCAACCCCTATTAAAAAAAAATCGAAGAAAAAAAATAAAAAAATTAAAAAAAAAATCGACCGTGTTTTGTTTTCTTTAACATAAAAATAAGAAATCCACCTTGACTTTCACTCACTCTTCATCATCATCACATCCTCAACATACGTCTTATTGTCTATTGAATTTACTGCATTCCAATTTTATCAAAAAAATATTCATTTCATATAGAATTTTCTAAGAAATTTTAATAAAAGAAGAAAGTAAACAATCACAAATAAGAAATCATGTCAAAAGTTATACCACAAATTGACATAAGTCAAATTGCAATTGAAGACAAGAAAGAGAATGAGTTTGGTTCATTAACATCACAAGATTATAGATATACCACAGTTTGTCGTAATAAAGAACTATTACCAGATCCTATTGAAGATGAACCTCCATACTACGTCTTAATGATTACATATTTAAACTATCTTATATTGATTATTGTGGGTAATATCAAAGATAAATTTGGTCTTTGGTTTAGACCTAAACAATACAAACATCTTTTGCCTCAAGATGGTATAGCTCCATATTATAGTGCCTTTGAATCATTCTATATTCGTCGTATGAAGATGAAAATTGATGATTGTTTTGCTAGACCAACAGTTGGTGTTCCAGGTAGATTAATTACTTGTATTGATAGAGATTCACATAATTATAACAGTTATTATACTTACCCTGGTACTACTTCAACATGTCTTAATTTATCATCATACAACTACTTAGGTTTTGCTCAATCTGAAGGTGTTTGTACTTCTAATTCATTACAAACTTTAAAGGATTATGGTATTGGTTGTGGTGGTTCAAGAAATCAAATTGGTTCAACAGATTTACATCTAGAAGCTGAAAAAACTATTGCCAACTTTATTGGTAAAGATGATGCCATTGTCTTTTCTCAAGGTTACGCTACAAATTCATGTTTATTCCCATCTTTATTAGATAAGAAATGTCTTGTTATTTCTGATGAATTAAACCATACTTCAATTAGAACTGGTGTTAGATTATCTGGTGGTGTTGTTAAAACTTTTCCTCATAATGATATGAAAGCATTAGAAAAACTATTAAGAGAACAAATTTCACAAGGTCAACCAAGAAATCATAGACCATGGAGTAAAATTATGGTTTTGGTTGAAGGTTTATATTCAATGGAAGGCACTATGACAAATTTACCAAAATTAGTTGAATTGAAAAAGAAGTATAAATTTTATTTATTCGTTGATGAAGCTCACTCGATTGGTGCTATTGGTCCAACGGGTAGAGGTGTATGTGATTATTTCGGTATTGATCCAAATGATATTGACATTTTAATGGGTACTTTAACAAAATCATTTGGTGCTGCTGGTGGTTATGTTGCTGCTAGTCAAGATATTATTGATAGATTAAGAGTTGAAATTAATTCACAAACACATGCAGAAGCTATTCCAACTGTTGTTTTACAACAAACTATCTCAGCTTTCAAAGTTATTAGTGGTGATTTAAACCCAGGTGAAGGTAGAGAAAGATTAGATAGAATTGCTTTCAACTCACGTTATTTAAGATTAGGTCTTCAAAGATTAGGTTTTATTGTTTATGGTGTTGATGATTCACCAGTTATTCCATTATTACTATATGCTCCATCTAAAATGCCAGCTTTTTCAAGAATGTTATATCAACGTAAAATTGCTGTTGTCATTGTTGGTTATCCAGCTACTCCATTAACTACATCAAGAGTTCGTTTCTGTGTTTCAGCTGCTTTAACAAAGGAAGATATTGATTACTTATTGCGTCATATTTCAGAAATTGGTGATCAATTATTCTTGAAGTTTGGTTCAGGTATTGCTGGTGGTTCATTAGATGGCAAACCACCAAGATGGAATATTGAAGATGTTATTAGAGAAACACCATTGGATTGTAAAGATCCAAAATTCTTTGTTTCTACTAATTTGGAAGCAGCAGAAAGGGCCAGATTGGCTCTTGAAAAGACACAAAAGAACAAAAACTAAACACACACACAAACACTCAAACACTCACATACATATACATACACAATGAAACCCCTTTAAAAACATTTGACTATTTAAAATTATTTGTTTTTGGCTTTTTTTTTTTTTCTCATTTATATAGAGCTTTTTGATTCTGGAATTTGAACATACATAGGAGTATGTTTTCTCTAAAAATTAAAAAAGTCATAATGAAGTAATCACAATATTCTTTATTAATTATTCTTGCATAAACTACTTTAATTTTAATTTAATTTATAACCTTTATTTTTCATTTCTTGACCAGTAAACAGTGTTTTATCAATAAAAAAACTCACTAAAAACTAATTTGGAACGAACCAAAAGTCACTTCTCGATTTTAAAATTAAGAAAAAAGCGAAATCCAAAAACCGAAACAAAAAAAACACGAAAATTCAAATTTTGAAAAACACGCTAAATTTTTTTATTTCATTTTAAATTCATACAATTTTAATCTTTAAGCTTTACTTTAATCATCACACTCCCTCCTGTTCTACCATCTGCATTAATACTTTTATCTTCATCTAATTATTTTGAAATAGCTCTGGAGCTCATATAGTGTTACATTACAACATCTACAAGTCATCCCTCTTTTCCTGCCTTCATTTTATGCTTTATAGAAAAGGTAAACAAAGAATCGAAAGTCATATTTAATAACTCATATTTCCCTTGTTTACAAAAAAAAGTTATATCAATATCAACTAAAATACCTATAGAACTATACAGGATGCGTGCTTATCATATGCCCTCTATGCCTGAGCTTCCAGTTACTCGTTCAAATGAAGTTGGAACGCGAATGATGAAATGTAAGTAAACAAACAACAGTAACATAAATTGCCATATATCCAGAAATCTATTTTACTAACATTATTGCTATATCTGCATTTATTTTTAGTAAAAGTTTTATATTCTTTAGATGAAAATACTACTTATCTTGCAAGATCTTCAATTCCTTTCCATGTTCAATGTGCACAAGCAGAAATCTCAAATCAAATAATAACGTTAGGTGCAGTTCCCTTATCCAATGTTATAAAACCAATGATGGATTGTTCTCCAGAATTGTTTCATACAAATTGGGATTATTCACTTTATGTTAAAGATATTAGTGAATTGGATGAACCTTTTGTTGGTTATGGTATTTTATCAACTCTTTATAATGATTCTCAATTAATAGTGGGTAGAGTTTGTTCAAATTTTACATCTATATTTAATGGTGGTGCCTCTGAAACTTTAGAATTAAGATTAAGATTAGCAAAAGTTAATCAAAAGAGTACACAACCAATGAATAACAACAGTGAAGAAGTAGAAATGAATTCTCCTTTAGATATGAGTAAAAATTCAAATATTAATACAACAAATATTCAATCAACAAGTATGCCTGTTAAAGCTACAAGATCGAATACTTTAATAATTAATGATTATCAACCAAAATCAAGATCTAAACCTGTTACAGGCTCAAAGATTATAAATGGTAATATAAATACTTCAACATCATCTACTACAAAGAGAAAACAAAGTGATGAAGATATTCAAAATGATGAAGAATATGATCAATTTGTTCAACCATTAAATCCATCAGCAAGTAATAAGAAGGCTAAAAGAATAACCAATCCATTACCAGCTCCAAAAGCTATAAGGACAAAATCATTACCTGTTTTCAATGTTCCTTTAAAACAAGCAAGTATTAGTTCAGTTGATTTAGGTTTTATTGGTAAATTTCCAGTTTCTTCAAATGCTGGTAGAATTAGAATGATGGATATGATGAATTCAAATAATGCATCAATGGCTGATATGAAATTAATACATAGAACAGTTGATACAGAAAAGAATAGTATGAGTTCTGCTGTTATTGATAGTGTTAAAACTCGTTTTAGTGAAGATTTTGGTGTTAAAAAGAAGACTTCTACAACAACAAATAATAATAATAATACTAGAACTAATAATGTTAAAGATACTAAGAAATCATCAACATCTTCTTCAACTTCAAATAAGGATGATAAGAATTCACCAGTTTGTGGAATTTGTAAAACTGCAAAATCAAAGACTTGGAAATGGGAAGAATCAAAGAAAGGTTTAATTTGTTCACAATGTTATTCACAATTAAATCCAAGAAATTCAAAATCACAAACTTCAACAAAATCAAAAGTTAAAAATGTTAGATCTTCAAATACTAATATTGCTTCTTCATCACCAGCTTCTCAAATTGCATCATCTTCATCAAATAATTCACCAAAGAAAGGTTATTTTAGAAAAGTTGACATTTTGCATCAAACTCCTACTAATAACGTGGTTGGTTCTAATATCAACTCAAACAACAATAATAATACCAACAATATTAATGCTAATAATAGAGCTAATAGTGAAGCATATAATATCTCATCGTCAATATTTGCTTCTTCAGATCCATTATCAGAAATTGATGGTTTAAATAATGAAAATGATTATGAATTTGGTATGATTACAACTGGACCAATGACTGATATTGATCCATTACCAATGAAATATAAGAATAGTCAAAATAATAGTCGAACTAATATGAATAATAACCAACATCAAAATCATAACAATAACAACAACAATAATAATAATAATGATAATAATAATGATAATAATAATGATAATAATAATGATAATAATAATAATAATAATAATAATCAACATCATCATAATTCAACAAACATTTTAGCATCAATGTTAGTTACTGAAGGAATTTTTGAAGATAAAGAAAATATACCACCAAGAAACGCAGCAAGAGAAACATCATTTGAAAAGATGTTAACTGAATCACTTTCAACAAGTAGAAATTTAAATTCACATTCACCAACTGATTGGATGATGGATTATTTAAACAATAATACAGAACCAACACCAAAAGATAATATTAATGATCAAACACCATTATTAGCTGATTTAACACCAAAGGATGTTGCTACTTGTAATACTATTGCATGTGATGAATCACCATCTGAGTGTATTATTCAACAAACCACAATTTCAGATAATAATAAAGATTTAAATTCAACAGAGGATGAAGAAGAAGATGATGATGATGAAGAACAAGAAACTATTAATAATCAAACTGTTCTATCAACAAGTACTACAGCTACACATATCAAGAAGAATTCAATGAGTAATAAGACCATGCCTTCATCGCCTGTATTGATGTTACCAGTTACATCATCACCATCATCAGCTAATTCAAAATCATCAGATGGTAATAATGATTGGTTAAACGATCATACAGGGTTAACATCAACAATTACTGATGAATTGAATAAACATTATGAAAATCGTGCTACCAATAATGAAGATTATGATCCATTGTTTGATGATATTGATCTTAATGGCTCTTTAAAGGTTTAATGTGTATTTTAATGGGTTTATGATTCTTTTTTAACAGGTTCTTTTTGTTTTTTTATTTATTATGGTTCTTTTTAAAGTTGTTATTTTTCTGGTTTAATTATATTATATTGTTATTATATTGCTAGAAATTTTACTAATGATTGATGTTATTTTTATTTTACTAGTTTTATTTCAATTTCTTCAAATTTCAATTCTCAGAATAACAATTAAGTCTATTCTTTTAATTATCTGTATTATTATTTATCATAGTTATGAGGACTACATTATTATGTGGGTTCAATCCCAATCCAATTTATCATATTATATAGAATTTCAATAAAAGCATATTGTAGGATGTGTGTTAATAACATTAACTATTAACACTTTTTTGTTTATAGACCGACCGATAAGCTCATGACACATCGAAAGACCTATAGTAAGAGCAAATAAGTAGAGAGTTAGCTGTCCGTTGCTTTCACATCTACCTGTTAACACTCAGAGCACCTACACATCAACGCAGAGAACAACAAACTATCCAACTCATAAGACTACTAACATCAACAATTAATCAAATACCATTCGTTAGGGGACACGTTCAATTATTTTTTTTGGCGGACAAAAACAAAAACAAATAATTAAACTTAAACTCTCTAAACTATTTTTTTCAAGTACAGTTCATCAGCTCTTTGTTTCTGGTGAAGTCAGTAGTGCAGTTCAGTTCTTATTCAGAGGCGTGGCTGCTCGCTAGTGTTGTGGTGATAGTTCAGAAGAAAACTAGATCAGTATTCAATTCTTTTTAAAATATTGAAGACACGTCCAAACTAATTGTTTTACCACAAAAATAACATTTTTTTTTTATTCATTCATATACATAGATACAAATAGGATGTCAGTCAATACTCAAGCTGTTCTCTACTATGCAGCAACAATAGCTCTATCACTCATATTTTTGATATACCTAGTTATTTTCATCTTTAGTCATTCCCCAAGAGATCCAGAATTAAGTGAATTAAATTATACTACTATTAATGATCCAAAGACTTCAGATGTTGCTAAAGTTGCTGTCAAAGATTCAAATACAAAACCATTGCCAGTAGTAGATTCTACACATTTAGAAAATGTTGATGGAATTGAATTGAGTGTTGTTATTCCTTGTTATAATGAAACTGAAAGATTAAAAATTATGCTTGATGAAGCAATTGAATATCTAAAAACTACTTATACCAAAAATGAATTTGAAATAGTTATTGTTGATGATGGTTCAAAAGATGGTACAGCTGATTATTCTTTAGATTTAGCCTTTAAAGAATATAAATTATTACCAGGCCAAGTTAGAGTTATTCAATTAACTAAAAATAGAGGTAAAGGTGGTGCTGTTACTCATGGTATGAAACATGTTAGAGGTAGATATGCATTATTTGTAGATGCTGATGGTGCTTCAAAGTTTAGTGATGTTTCTAATTTGATTGAATCAGTTAAAGATTTAGATGATGCAGGTAAACCAGTTTTATCAATTGGTTCAAGAGCTCATATGGTTAATACAGATGCCGTTGTTAAAAGATCATTTATAAGAAACTTCTTGATGTACAGTTTACATACATTGGTCTTTATCTTTGGTATTAGAAATATTAAAGATACACAATGTGGGTTTAAGTTATTTAATAGAAGAGCTATTTCAGAAATTTTCCCATATTTACATACAGAACGTTGGATTTTTGATGTTGAAATCTTGATCATTGCTATAAGGAAACAAATAGCTATTAAAGAAGTTCCAATCTCGTGGCATGAAGTTGATGGATCCAAAGTTGATTTAGCTAGAGATTCAATTAATATGGCCATTGATTTAGTTGTTACAAGATTAGCATATATTCTTGGGATCTACAGTGACAAAAAGAAGATCATGAAAGACGATGAGCTCATCAACAAGAATAAATAAATAAATAATTAAATAGACTAAAAGACTAAAAGACTAACTAACAACATAGCATTCTAACATAACCATGTATTAAGAATTGTATCAAACAATAGTAAACTATTAACTAACCCAAATCGGTACGCGCAACACAAATAAACCAGCCAACTTTTTTTGTTTTTTCTTTTTTTTTCCCCTGTTATCAAAATAGAAATTGAAATTCTATTCTCCCTTATTTTATATTTTGAGAACTGCTTTAGCACAAACTTTTATACTTATACTTATACTTATACATACTCACCACATTGTTCACTGTAACATTAACATTAACAACAATAACAATACGATATCCAGATACCCTTTGTACACTAAAAATTATTCAGTTCATTCAAAGTTAAGAATATCCCTTGATTCCAATTCTAGAAAAAAAAAAAGGAGTTACCAATCACAATGAGTTACTATAGAAATCCTCAACAAACTACAACAACTGTTCCAAATTCATTAAATCAACAACAGGTCGCTGCTGGTCAAAGTACCCAATCCCCAATATCAAACCAAGCCTATCCTTTAAATCAAAACGTTTCAATGTCAAATCAAAATGCTTATCTTTATGGATCAACAAATTCCCCATTAAATGGTAATATAATGTTGAACAATACAAATACCCAAAATGTTAATAATAATTTTAATACCAATAACTTTAATAGCTTGAACCTATCTACAAGAGCTAATGGCATGATGCAAAATGGTGGTGGTGGTGGTAGTTATACAACTCCAAGAATGAATGCTGCTTCTCCTGCTCTAAATATGAATAATTTAAGTTTAAATTTTACTTCTCTTTATTCATCAAGAGCAAGATTTCATGCTTCAAAAGGCTTTGATTTAGAAGATGATTTAGAATTCTGTCCTGAAATACGTCATAATGTTTATAAACCTCATAAATATAATCCTTATACTGCTCAATCATTTAGTCCATCAGTATCACCAAGCTCAATAGCTGCTTCAATGAATTCACCACCTTCATCTAAAGCAACTTCATACACTACAACATCAGGTCCAAGTTCAGCAAGTTCTTCAAACTCTTTTGATTTATCACCTAAAGTTATCACACCAAGAGCTAAGAAAGTTTTAGAAATTGTTAATCCAGCTACAGGTTTAAGAGTTGCTTCACCAGCTCCTTATAAATGATGACATGAAACCTATATTTAAATTACTTTGAAACGATTTGATTATGACTACTACTATTATTTACTTCTATTACTATTAACATCTTGTTTGTTTGTTTTTATTTTATCATTTTAACGACACACTAATTATATAATTTTATTTTTATTTGGGATGATTATTTACTGGGGAAATTCTTAAAGAAAATAGCATATATTATTTAGAAATAATATATATATATATATATTGAATATATCACTATACTATTGAAACATATTGAAACTATTGAAACATATTGTCAATAACTAACTATACACACCTGCGTAATTTTCAGCACAGATTACAAAGACATCAGCGTATTTTTGGGTCCTAACAAATTCAATTACGAAAAAAAAAAAAAAAAAAAAATCAAAAACAAAAAACCTAAAACCAAAAAGTTCAAAATCTCAATATATTAAAATCAAAACAAACAAACACAAACCAAAGAACTTGAGACAATGGATTTAAGAAACCTCTTAAGTTCAACAAATTCACCCCCTAAGACTGACGTACCTTCAAACCCTCTTCCAGTCCCAATTCCACCACGCACAAATTCAGTCACAAACCTTGTCTATGAAGATAATAATAATAACAGCATGATATCTTCATCTGCATCTGCATCACCAACAACGTCAAGATCTCCTGTAATTCCAAGTAGACAACCTTCTCAATTGCATTTCCCATCAACCCCTTCAACAGTGAACACAAAACAGAATCCATTGAACTCCATAAAGATTAGAAATAGTATTTCAAGCATAACTAATGATAATGATGTTGATTTTAATGGCACTGTTACACCAAGTTTAGCAAGAAGACAATCAACTGATCATCCTGAATCAATGATGACTAATAGTAATACTAGATTATCTTCTTTAGCTTCATCAAGACAACCGTCTTTACAAGATGTTATGAATATAGAAGATTCACAAATTAAATTTGATGAACCAATATATGGTAAAGAATTAATTAAAGAAGATTTTGAAAATAAAAATGATGATGAATCAGCTATTATAACAACATTTCAAAAGGAAACACCTATAAAATGTATTAAAAATAAAGTTGAAGAAGAATCTAAAGATCCAATTTCAAAAGAAACTAATGATGAAAATTTAAATTCTATTAAAAGATCACCAAAATTTAAAAAGGAAACTGAAAAGAAACCTAAAAAGACACCAAAATCATTATCAGCATCTTCAAAGGCAACAGTAAAGAAGGAAATGGAAGATAATAAAAAGAAATCAAAAGGTGAATCTGGTAAAGTTACATCACCATTAGATACACATCCAATAACAAAATTAAAAAATAGTAATAATTCAAGTAGGAAAAATAGTACTATTGATATAGATATTGATAAATCAAAAGAAACAATTGAAAAATATAATAGTAATAAACCAAAAAGATATGAAAAACCACCAATTTGGGCTCAAAAATATAGATCTAAATTTGATAATAGTGTTAATAATGATGATAATACACCATTTAGTGGGAATAATTATAATTATAATAATAATAGTAATAATGCTAAACAAAATTTAGTTAAAGATTCAATGCCAAGTATAACAGGTGTTAAACCTTATAATAGTCTTTTGAGATCAATTTCTGGTTGGATTTATTCAAATATTAAACCAATTCCAAAAGAACAAAGACAATATTTAGAAATTGAAATTAAATTTGGTCAAATCATTAATAATCAAACAGAACAAAGAATTTTACTACCAGTTGTTACTGAAACTTTATTAAATGATATGGATACTAATTGTCATTTTGAACCAGGTGTTTTAAAGGCACAATTTAATCAATGTAAGAAATTTTTAACGACTTTAAATAAAAAGAAAAGAAATGAATTTAAAATTATTAATACTGATCAAGTTGATAAACAGTTTAGAGAAGTTATTAGAGATCAAATACCAAAATTTTATAGATTAACATTTGATAAGGCAACAAATAGATTATTTGCTAATATTGAAAAAAGAAAATTATCAAGTATTTTAATTTATAATCCAGATTTATTTTATGATTTTAGAATTACAATAAGTTTAGAAATTCCAAGTGATAATAATCCTGATAGATTTATGAATCATACACCAGAATTAGAAAGATTTAAAAAGAGAATGTCAATTTTTCATCCATTAACAAGTTCAAGATTTGATTTAACAGAAGTTTTACAAATTAGTCATAAATCAAGAAATAAAGAATCACAAAATTTAGAAATTGAAATTGAAGTTGAAATGAAAGGTTTAATTAGAGCTTTTGAATCTTTAGACGTTCATGCTTTTAAATTTGAAGATATGTGTGAAACATTTCTTGATAATGCTAGATTAATTAATAGAGAATTTCAAAAAGATGTAGTTTAATTATGCTTTATTTTGGGGTTTTTTTATTGTTATTATTAGCTATGATTATGATTATGATTTAATAATTTATTATTATGATGAATGAATGAATATATGTTGGAAATTTGAAATGATGAGATTTAACTATTTAATTTATTTTATTTATTTTAAAAAAAAAAGAAGAAGGAAGAAAAAAAAAAGTTATTTACAAAGAAATTAATTTCAAAAAAAAAAAATTTATATAATTCCAAGTTTGTATTATTAATATCAATATTAATATTTAAAAAAAAAATAAAACAGTTACAAAGTAGTAAGTACCCATAAAAGAATTAGATTAAAGTAAAGTAAAATTATGATGTTACCAAAACAAAAAAAAAAAAGGTATTATAGATATATTAGTACTTGAAAAAAAAAATAAGAAGAAGAAGAAAGAATTGAATAATGTAGTTGGAAATGAATTGAAAAGTTAAACAAGTTACACCAAACTGTTTAAACAAATTAATGATTATGAATAATGAAACATCAAGGGTCTAATAAAGGAA